>CAIGQW010054073.1:1983659-2012836 GCA_903798125.1 Danio choprae | reverse complement strand
GAGAGAGAGAGAGAGAGAGAGAGAGAGAGAGAGAGAGAGAGAGAGAGACTATTATACAGTAACTATTGACCACCATAGTATTTGTTTTCCTACTATGGATGTCAATGGTTACCGGTTTTTAGCTTTCTTCAAAATATCTTCTTTTATGAAAGAAAATCAGACAGGTTTGGAACTGTGAATGGTGGGTAAATGATGACAGAATAAAACATTTTGGGTGTACTACGGTATTTGGCTGTAAAAGAGCACCATCTGTGTAAAGAAGGTTGTCTGAATTCTCTTAAAATACCCCATTTGATGCGCCATTTAGCCATGCTAGCGATCACATTTTTTAAGATGGGTAAAAACTTCAAATATAAGGTGATATTACTAATATTTATTATATAGAATAAAACAAAATTTACTGAGGTTGTGATAACTAGAGAACTTATTTGAGGTCCTGCCTTCAGGACAATGCTAAAATAGCAACTCGTTTCTGGATTTTGGCCTCTAAAAAAACACGTCATTCCTTCATCACTGTTTAAGGTAACATATGTAGTCTATATATGTAGCAACAGATGAAACAGTCATTGACATTTACTTGACAAAAATGCCAGCTAAATCAAGTAATTATTGCTACAACCTTTTTCAGATGACATAAAGTTGTATTGGACATACCTGTTCTTAACGGCCATGTATAACGGGCAGTTTCCACAGTGGTCCAGAGAATGAGATGCCCCCTTTGATAGCAAGAATTTAATCATGTCTATGTTCCCCAGCTCACAGGCTGTGTGTAGGGGCGTGAGATGATCATAGGTATAACGACTGACTTCCATCTTAAAAGGTTTTAAAAATATATGTAAGTCACTTTGGGTAAGATATAGGGTTGTATTGTAGATTTTTGCTGTACATATGTTTAATTTAGAAAACGATCAGTTTGATAACCTTCTTCAGAAGTTCCCTTAGAGAGATAAAATTGTTGTTTTTCACAGCGAGGCAAGCAAAAGATGGGATGATTCTGTTAATGAGCGATCTCCTCATCTGAGAAATATAGCAAGGTAAACTCAAGCCCAGTGAAAATGAATAAGTTAGTACTACATTAGTTGGAATTCAAATCTATAACGATGAGACATTTCACTTCAAATAAATAATCCAACCTACAATACAATTAAAATGTCAATTATTGTGTTCCTGACACTGCATGCAAGTGAGTCTGTTCATGCCTTGAAGGTTTTGCCGACTATCCACTTAAGTTTCAGCACTTTGCCCAGTCTGTGTAGGAAGTCTTTGTCTCGGGTCACCACTCCATTAATGATGAGGGGATTAAAGATATCCTCTTGGCTCTGCATCACAAAACCTATGAGACAGAATTGAAGGTGATTTGTATTTAAAATTAAATGTACAAGTTCAGGGAACTATATTATGCACACAGTCTACAAGTTGTTTTGTTGTTGTATGATATTTGCAGAAAGAGATATAGACTCAATAATACAAATGTGTCCATTTCAAATAAATCCATTATAGAGGCTAGTGACTATTAAAATGAGACAGATTTATACAGAATAATCCCAAGAAAACTTAGCATTCACTCCAAATTCTTAATAGTATTTGTAAAATAATTTAGACTGTAGCTAATTATTATAACGTGTAGCCTACTTGACAATATGTAAAAATGTGCAATTGTTGGGCTATTCGTTTTTCAAAACCAACACTGAAGCAGATATTTAATATCCTAAAACTTTGACACTTGTGTTTTAAGCCGATTTTCTTTAGTTCTCCCCTATTTATCAACACAATACATGCGTAATTTGCATCTGATTGAAACCGTAAGAAACCACGGCCAAACAAACAAAGAACGTTATTTTTTATACTAGAAACAAACCTTAACGTTAAATCTTGGTGTATATCTATACTGCTTACTATAAAAGCTATACTATATATACTACTATATCTAATAACTGCTTTTTGGGAAGCCTGTTGTCTATGTTGCTATCGGTAACGCATAGCCTATGAATATTAATAAGTTACGAGTGTTTCATAGTCAGGGCTTTGAGGTAAATTTGTTTATACGTTTTACTTCAACTAATACTATTTGACCAAGCTTCGGTAGAAATGATTAATTTGCTAGCTTACAAAGAAAGTATTAAAGCTCTTTTAAATTATTGCGTTACACACGATTAATATTCATGAGCCAAGCCCTATCGTCCGCTGCCTCCTGTCACGTGACCGACGCATCATCCTCTACTGAAGCTGCGATTTTTCCCCCTTGCAACTTTAGAAAATGAAGCGGGACTGAAATGATCTGAACTATTGTATAATAAAACCACAAAATTCAACATATAAACTTGAAATATATCTTTAATGATAAAAAAACAACGATCTTTAGAGGTTTATTTTGATATTTTATAAAATCAAACCATTCACATTATATTTATTTCACATAACAGTACATCAGTGCTTTCTTACACATACAAGCATTACATTTGGTTACAAGCAAAACCACATAGATGTATATGAAGTGGATAGTCAAAGGACATCTGACTTAAATGTTGCACATGGGAATGTCAGGATGTCATTCATTCACGATCTGAGAGAGAGAGAGAGAGAGAGAGAGAGAGAGAGAGAGAGAGAGAGAGAGAGAAATGCATACAATAGATGTTAAAAAACAACTCTGATAGAGTTTAAACAAGAGTCTTAATGTCCACAAAATGCAACCCATTTCAGTGTTTGTTAAAGGTTTATTTCTTAATAAAAGCATAATGGAATTAAGGCTAACTTGGATTTTTATGCTTAATTTGACACTAAAATAAAAAATTATGACAACAAATTTAATAAATATTTTTTAATGAATCTATAATAATAATAATAATAATAATAGTAAAGTTTTTTTTAAATAACAAAATATTTTGATCTCTCTTACCACATAACCTGTAAAGGACCTCCTCTGGTTATACAGCATGACTGTAAAAGCTGTGGATATTCCTGTCTGAACCAAACTGACCACAGAGATGGTTGCTTTCAATCCCGTGTTGAAATGCTGATTAGGAAAAACAACCCAAACGTGAGCATGTTTCTGTTTAATGGTCCTCACACTTTTAATATAATATAATAGAACTCTAAAATAAGAGGGCATGAGATAAATATACATACAGTGGCAAAATACTTATAGTCACAATAGCCATCTGGTCCCTTGCGGCATTCAGTCTCCAGATTGACGGCCATGTCAACATAGTACAGGATAAGTGTAATAACTGAAATGACTATGGCCACAGCAGAAATGACCAAGCAAACAGAGACCTAAACACAAGAACAACTTTGATCATTTCTATCTTTTGAAACATATACTGTACACTTGAAGTAAAAATAATTATCTATTTTTTTGTTTTGTTTTTTAATTAAGAAGAAATGCATAGTATTTCCAATAGTATAGTTTTCTTCTGGTGTTATTTATTTTAATTTAGCTGGAGTAAAAGCTTCATTTTAAAGGTAAATATTATTAGCCCCTTTAAGAAATATATTTTTTCAAGTGGCTACAGAACAAACTTGCCTTATTAACATAACTAGCCTAGTTATGCTTTAAATTGCACTTTAGGCTGAATACTAGTATCTTGCCAAATAACTAGTAAACTAGTATGTACTGTTATTATGGCAAAAACAAAAGAAATTCAATCATTCATTTTCCTTCAGCTTAGTCCCTTTATTCAACTGGGGTCGCCACAGTGGAATGAACCACCATCTTAGCCAGCATATGGTTTACACTGTGGATGCCCTTCCAGCTGCCACCCATCACTCGGAAACATCCATACACACTTATTCACACACATACACTTTAGCCAATTTAGTTTTTTCAATTCACCTATAGCTCATGTCTTTGGACTGTGGGGGAACTGGAGCACCCAGAGGAAACCCACGCAAACACAGGGAGAACATGCAAACTCCAACTGGTTCAGCTGGGACTCGAACCAGCAACCTTCTTGCTGTGAGGTGACAGTGCTAACCACTGAGCCGCCATGTCGCCCCACAAAAGATATTCATTCATTTTCTTTTCGGCTTAGTCCCTTTATTAATCTGGGGTCGCCACAGCGGAATGAACCGCCAACTTATCCAGCATATGTTTTACGCAGCGGATGCCCTTCCAGCTGCAACCCATCACTGGGAAACATCCACACACACTCATTCACACACATACTCTACGGACAATTTAGCTTACCCAATTCACCTGTACCGCATGTCTTTGGACTTGTGGGGGAAACCGGAGCACCCAGAGGAAACCCACGCCAACACGGGGAGAACATGCAAGCACACAGAAATGCCAACTGACCCAGCCGGGGCTCGAACCAGCGACCTTCTTGCAGTGAGTCGATCGTGCTACCCACTGCGCCACCGTGCAGCCCACAAAAGAAATTAGTTATTCAAATTATTTTGTTTAAAAAAGTGTTGGAAAAAAAATCTCTCCATTAAACAAGACTTGGGAAATATTTTAAAATTAATTTAAATTTCACAGGAGGGCTAATTACATGAGGTAGAGTCATTGCTTATTGATTGATCATGACTGAAATACGTTATAATTGAAATCTGTATATGCCCTGCTGTAAGTTCAAACTCACTGTCTTCAAGGTGGGGTTTTTCTCCAATGTTATTGCGGCTGCACCTGAAATGACAGACTGTTTGTGGAAAAAGAAAATAGATTAAAGTTAAGTGACAGATGTATGTTTGGTTGTATATATAATACTGGATATTACCCTGAATAATGTAACATTACCATAATGCCACTCCACCATGGCACACCAATGTTAAGGATCAACGTGGTCTCACCAAAGAGCAGGGGTATAGAATAGGAGATGATCAGCAATCCTATTACTATCTGAGAGATCTAAAAAAAGCAACGAGAGAGAAATGGCTGTTCAGTCAACTTAAAATTTTTTTAAAAGTTTTATAATTTTATATAGTTTATATAGTTTTATAATTTTAAATAGTTTTAAAATTAAGATTTAAAGGTGCTGTTTGTGTGTGTGACTTCATTTTTTTTACATTTGAAACAAAAATCCTCTATAATTTCATATTTATACAACAGAGATATAGTAGCTGTGATAAGTTGCACTGTTAATGATTTTATAGGACAGTTATGCAGTAAGTTGCATTGTGAAAATGACAATATGTTACAGTAAAGATATACAATACTGTAAATGCATAAATACAGCAAGATAAATGGTGCTGTAAATGTAAATACAGTATTTTTGCTGTAATTGATTTACAGTAAGTTGCTGGTGAACCGCTGCCAGTAAATTACTGTAGATTCTACAGGAAATTGTTAACGCTGTGTGAATAAGACAGATGGCAATAATACAGTATAATATGGTAACGAATATGCTAAATGTGGGTTATTGTGGGTACTTCAAAATATTGTGAATTATTGTTTTTGTCAATTTTAATGAGCTTTTTTAGCACACCTTATTAAGTATGTGACGGCACGTAACTAACTTGCTATTGAGAAAATCCTGTTTCAATAGATTACCGGTCTACTGCTGGGCAATGTCACACCGTGACCACAGATTCAACAATTAGCATGCCAAAAAAATGAGTCGCTTGTCTATTGTTAATATAGTCCAGACTTCAATTACAACAAGGTTAGTGTGATTTTACCAACATCTACTGTACGTTGACCTGGAACATCATTCCTGTTCAAAAATGTAATCCATACCTAATGCCCACCCCTAAACCTAACCCTAACTAAAATATAGGACACGCTGGACCAACATTCTAATCAGCCAATCAGATTTAAGGGATAATTTTACAGTTTATGTTAAGCATACAGTTAGAGTTATGTGCTTCTACATCATTGTTATCCAACTATTAATATATACCCTCTGGTTTTGGGAATAATTTAGTTAGGGTTAAGTTTAGGGTAGGGGTATAGATTACATTTTTTTAACAGGAATGATGTTCCAGGATTAACATATGTTAATCCATAATTGCATCTTACTTGGCAAAATCACAAGCACTACAACAGTGCCTTATTACACACACACACACACACACACACACACACACACACACACACACACAAAGAAAAACTGGATCACTATTGACCAATCATTATCTGTTTTATAATGAAATATTAGTAGTAAAATTATGAAATATAACTTACTTTAAGATAAACCACTGGCGTTATTTAAAATTGTACAATACACAAAAGAACCAAGAACAAGCCTTTAAATATATATATAGAATTAAATGTAGAGAGAAGTCTCGTTTCTTTGCCCTGTTTGTGTTCTCGGCATTTTCCCTCAAGAGATTTTGAGGACTTTGAGATAAACAGAATTATTCTGATTTAAACCTCACATGTCTTAGCCTGCTTTATTTACGAAAACACCAGTGAAGAGAAAACACACTACTGTTTTATTTTCTTCAAAACATGAAATTACTTTCTGTGAGAATCTGCTTGAAATGAACGAAGTCATAACATAAGTTCACTCACCCCAAATATTTTGGGCTCCCCCTTCTCGATGCTCTCCCGTAGCGCTTTTTGTTTGTCCTGCAGTTTTTCCTCTACGCATGTTGGACCAGTGTTCACGGACAGGTCAGTCGACACCGTCAAGGCCATTTTTCGTTTTCAAGTAAGTCGAGTTTGTAATACGTAACACCCAGAGTGAAATTCTGCATGAATGGGACAGTCTGACCTAAAAAAAAAACCCAACAGCCTGCAAATTCCGTACGAAGCTTTAAGCTGTCCGTAATTTACAACCAGCACTAGCGCTTCTCCTGATTGGAAAACTCAATAATTCCACAAAAAAATGATCTGACTTTTCTTCTTAGAAAAAGTCTTTAGACCCACCCATGCATTGGGAAGAAATGGGGGTCTGTCCGGCCCCCTTTTCTCCCTCACAAGAACTTTTAATAAGTGTTTTTTCGACCACTTCGTAAAAGGCTGCTTCTTTCTACGATTCTCCTGAACAACTTTTCGAGGTGAGTCGGTCGCGGGTTGATTTCAATGAAAATTACGTTTAATAAACCCCTATATAGTCTACACCCTATTTTATATATTTAAACAAGTGTGTGTTTTATGATCGTAATGCCTTAAACTAGCTTTAAAATCGCGCGTTTGAAGTGGGCATTTGTTTGCAGTGGTTGCTATGTGTATTTTAGTTTTTAACGAATAAGATCTGTTCTGGACATCTGGCCAGTCCAGCCCACTTAAGGAGATGAATGTTGTGTACTAACGTTTTTTCTCTCCCTCTCATAACCCCTTTCCTCTGCAGTGCTGTTGAGCAATCGGAATTGTCTCAAGCTGCGCTACTCTTCTTTCCAGCCACATTTTCTCTGTTATGTCCGCCCACTTCCTCTCCTCACAAAGATGTTTTTCTCCTCCAGCATCTGTATTCCCGCAAAACGTTCCATTAATCCAGGGGGATCAGATCATGTTTCATTCCGTCTCTCTCACCATTATGTCTGATTGTGAGAAGCTGTTATAACCGTTGCTCTGAACTTTCAAATGTTCCTGTTTTTCAGGACATCAGTTGCCTTTTTCTGCTGACTTGAAAATGTCCAGCACACGAGCTCATTCTGCTGACGCGGATCCTCCCAAATTCCATCGCCTGTTTAGGTTTCATGACCCTGAAGTGGTGGCAGTAAGTGAAGACAATAATAGATAAGGAAGACGATAATAAATGATAAGAGATGTTTTGTTTAATGTTCTTTTAATGTGTGATTTTTTTTTTCTAGCTTATGACAATACTACTAGGACTGTTCCAGCTGCTCCTGACTTTACTAACTTACACCATCAGCCTTGATATGAAATATATGTTCGTGTGCCCGCTTTGTGTTGGTTCTGTGGTAGGTTTATTTCATTACTACCAAGCACACTGTAGTTGTTTTGGTCTTATGGCAAGATGGCCAATATGAACAACAAACACAAAATGTAGGCCTAAAAAATAAATACAAAATAGTTATATAGAGTTATATCAAATATGATTTTCTTTGAACTTTTTAGTCATAAAAATAATAAATTCACCTTTGAGTAAGAAATAAAAATTAAATCAGCATTAGAATGATTTTTGAAGGGTCACGTGACAGTAGACTGGAGTCATGGTGCATTACCACTACATAAATATATTAATACATTATTACTATTAATAAATAATAATTACAATAAATGACATATTTATTTACAATAAAATCAAAAACAGTTAAATTATATATATATATATTCATTCATTCATTCATTCATTTTCATTTCGGCTTAGTCCCTTTATTAATCTGGGGTCGCCACAGCGGAATGAACCGCCAATTTATCCAGCATATGTTTTTATGCAGCGGATACCCTTCCAGCTGCAACCCATCACTGGGAAACATTCATACTCATTCATACACACACTCATGCACTACGGACAATTTAGCTTACCCAATTCACCTGTACCGCATGTCTTTGGACTGTGGGGGAAACCGGAGCACCTGGAAGAACCCACGCGAACATGGGGAGAACATGCAAACTCCACACAGAAATGCCAACTGACCCGGCCGAGGCTCGAACCGACGACCTTCTTGTTGTGAGGCGATCGTGCAACCCACTGCGCCACCATGAGGCCTTTTTTATATATATATATGTATATGTATATATATATGTATATAAAAAACAGATATAATTCAATGTATTATACATTTTTAACTGTGTAATATGTCTATAGCCTTGGTAAACAAAAAAGAACCATTTAAAAACATTAATTTTATTCCAAACTTTTGACCCTATATTGCAATATGAAACCAGTGTTAGCATATGACTTTAGTTGTTCTATTTAGAAAACTATAATTCAGAGTGATTGGAGGATTTTGTAGGGGATTGCATCTGCATCATCAATACTTTATGTTTCTGCAGAGTCAAACTGTATTCAGGTATAGAAACGGAATAATAAAATGTAAAAATACACTGCATAGTCTTCACTGCGTAAATAAAGTGCAGTTATTCTTCGTTACTAATACAAACGGTATCACATCATATGTCTGAATACTTTTAACATGCTTAAATTGTTATTATAGTATCACATTTAATTCACAATTCACATGCGTTCAGAACTGTGGACACTGCACATCCTGTGATGGGACTATTGCGGTTGCACACATTGCCATGATGATCCTGAATCGATAAATAGTGCAATCCCTAATAAATGTAGGAAATAGTGACAGAAGCATCCTATTGACCTTTAGGTGTATTGCACCAGTGATAAGATTTTTCTTCTGACAGATCCAACCTTTTTTCCTAATTCAGATTTTTCTCCCCTAAATAGGCTGTAATTGCCGGATCATTTGCTTTGGCATCTGAAAGAGCTCCTAGGAGAGACCTGGTAAAGGCATCTGCATCAGAGCTTCTTATCGGATGTGTATTGTTAAACATTGTCCTGACGTGTGTTTTTTTTCTCCCTTTAAGCTGAAGAACACTCTGATCTCTGGTCTTGCTGGACTGGTGGCGACACTGATTGGTCTTTTTCTGTACATTTATGCAACCAGTACGCCTCTGGCCCTCCCTCCTTGTTCCAATGAACCATGTGCAGAAGAACTCCTTCAAGTAAGTGCAAATTGTTTTTAAATGATTATATTGTTGATCTTTTGATCCAGTTTTTTGTCTATTTTGTCAAAACTCCTATTAACTACTCTCTATTTTCTGTCTGTATGAAAAATGAATATCTCTGGTCCTCTAAAACAATTTAATCCAATTTATTTTAGAAGTTGAAACGTCATATGAACACTCTATTCTCTATTGTTTTATCTATATACATTTATATAAAACATTACTTTGATTTTCTGACATTAAAAATCCTTTACTTTAAAACTCTTTAAAAAAACAAAGTACTTTTTCCAAACATCATATTCTCGTGAACTCATTCAATCTCCTCTTTTTTTTGACAGGGCTTTTACAAAGCAGTGTCCGGACAGCTATTGCTTTACGATATTGCAGCTGTGGTTACTCTTAGTTTTTTATCATTCTCTGCATTTAAAGGATTGAGAGATCATTAAGATCACTTTTTATACACTATACATTTTCCTTTGGTCATTTTTAGGGACAATATTTTTAGGAGCTTCTATAATGATTTGTTATAAAAGAAAAATCCTTCTGTTTGATCTTCTTAAAATGTGAATTCATGATATTTTTATGAACAGAATATAAATTTGAGAGTGTTTGTGAAACTATAGAGCGCAAACTATATACACCGTAAATAATTAACCCACTATAAATGAATCTACAGTGCATCCGGAAAGTATTCATAGTGCTTCACTTTTTCCACATTTTTTTTATGTTACAGCCTTATTCCAAAATGGATGAAATGTATTTATTTCCTCAAACTTCTACACACAATACCCCAGAATGACAATGTGAAACAAGATTTTTTGAAATTGTTGCAAATTTATTAAAAATAAAAAACCTGAAAAATCACATGTACATAAGTATTCACAGCCTTTGCTCAATACTTCGTTGATGCACCTTTGGCAGCAATTTGAGCCTCAAGTCTTTTTGAATATGATGCCAAAAGCTTGGCACAGCTGTCTTTGGGAGTTTTTGCCCATTCCTCTTTGCAGTACCTCTCAAGCTCTATCAGGTTGGATGGGAAGCGATGATGTACAGCCATTTTCAGATCTCTCCAGAGATGTTCAATAGGATTTAGGTCTGGGCTTTGGCTGGGCCACTCAAGGACATTTACAGAGTTGTTGTGAAGCCACTCCATTGATATTTTGAAGAGTCGCCCCATTCTGAGGTCAAGAGCACTTTGAAGCAGGTTTTCATTCAGGATGTCTCTGTACATTGCTGCATTCATCTTTCCCTCTATCCTGACTAGTCTTCCAGTTCCTGCTGCTGAAAACCATCCCCACAGCATAATGCTGCCACCACCATGCTTCACTGTAGGGATGGTAATAGCCTGGTGATGAGCGGTGCCTGGTTTTCTCCAAACGTAATGCCTGGCATTCACTCCAAAGAGACCAGAGAATTTTGTTTCTTATGGTCTGAGAGTCCTTCAGATGCCTTTTGGCAAATTCCAGGTGGGGAGTGGCTTCCGTCTGGCCACTCTACCATACAGGTCTGATTGGTGGATTGCTGCACAGATGGTTGTCCTTTTGTAAGGTTCTCTTCTCTCCACAGAAGAATGCTGGAGCTCAGTCAGAGTGACCATCGGGTTATTGATCACCTCCCTGACTAAGGCCCTTCTCCCCCGGTCATTCAGGTGAACTTCAATTAAGCTGCTGAAACATCTCAAGAATGATCAGTGGAAACAGAATGTACCTGAGCTCAATTTAGAGCTTTATGGCAAAGGCTGTGAATACTTATGTACATGTGATTTTTCAGGTTTTTTATTTTTTATAAATTTGAAACAATTTCAAATAAAATCTTGTTTCACATTGTCATTATGGGGTATTGTGTGTAGAATTTTGAGGAAATAAATTAATTTAATCCATTTTGGAATAAGGCTGTAACGTAAAAAAATGTGGAAAAAGCAAAGTGCTATGAATACTTTCCGGAAGCACTGTAAGTTTAATTGCTTTTTAAAGGCAAGACACTGCAGGTGAATAGAATAAAATAACTAATGTTTTTTCACCATACTTTCCCAGTTGATTGATTACATAAAGATTTTTGTATTACGTCTTCTTAAATGTTGTTTAAATATGCAAATCCGGAAATTTGTGTTTATATTTAGCATGAAACCTTGAATACTGGTTGAAGCCAGTTTTAAAAATTACCTGTCTCACCTTTAGTAAAAACTGTGTTGCCATAATTACCACCTGCACTGCTAATAATTTCTGCCATTTTGCATTTAATTACTAATAAAACAAAAGAAAAATGGATGTAGTGTTAAAAAATAATGATGAAAACGGCATGTACATAAGCTACCTTTGTTTTCTATTATGTTAGTTTCGTTAGTGTCATGTGTAAATGTATAAAACCAATGTTCAAACTCAAAACATTATACAGTATTAAACTTTTAAATAATAAAACAAAATCAGTGTCCGTGTGGTGAAATATTAGGACCAACCCTAGTGCCATGTCACATATGGAATATTCCCGTCACATCGGGGTTTCCCTTTTAGTCAGCTGAACGTAAGACCATACCATGTAATATAAAAAATAGGGGAGGATAATGTTATTTTCATGAATTACGTATAAAAACAGCTTATGTTTTTTTTTATATCTTAACATTATACATATAAATTCATGCCATAATCGAAAGCTAGTGTCATATACTAAACAATAAATGTAAATTCTATTTTAAAGTTACTTGAAACACATCTCACTACCCTAATCAAACCGACAATAGTTTCATCAAAGATGGCCGTGATATCTGTCAACCAGAAGTGAAACTTTCCCTTAAGAATAGAAATATACCCCGTCAAATAACCTTCATTTGGACTGTTTCGCTCGAATTGACATCGATGCTGTTTTTCCGGACGCATACAAGTATGCCATTCTGAGTTGTTGTTTCGCCTGACGCCGTTTTATTTTGAACAACAAACCGCCTTGTCTAACTGCTGTCTTTTAAGTAAGCTAGCTGTCCAGCTAACCGCGGGGAGATTCCTGTCTCCGGGAATCATTTCTCACATATATTTCCACTTTCCGCCGGGTTAAATAACACCCGAGACTTGGTACAGATTCTATCTCGTGGATGTTTCACACAGGAAGAGGGTTTTAATGCTGAAGACGCTCGCGCTTCCGTCTACATCTTCACGTCACTCGCTTCCAGTCAAGTTTGATGTTTTTCCATGAGCACCGTGTGGAGAGGACTTTGATTTGCTTGTGCTTTGTAAGTATTTGGAAATTTCTTGATGTAACAAGCAGTTAGCGTTAACCTAGTGTAAATTAGTGTAATTCCTCGCAATACTCTAAGTTAATGTACTGTCTAAATGAGAGATGACTGCCGCAGGGGATCCAGATTACTTACCAGTCTTCTAGTTGTGGTTTGATAACATATTGTTTTAGCCTAGTTTCAACCAGAAAGGATGGATTAACCTAAAAATTCAAATATGTAATATTTTTTCTATTCAAACTTGTATTTACTTGTGGTGGAACTCCACAAGATATGTCAATAACAACCTAGCTTTATGACGAGCTGTAAATGTTAGTACAAATAAGTAAACATAACTGTTGCTTATTAGCTGTCCTAGCAAATCAATGGAGAAGCTTCAAGACCTCAGCCAGTCCGAGTTGCAGGATTTGCTGGACAACTTGGAGCGGGTGGAGTCTATGGCACTGGAGTCTGATGAGGTAAGATCATCATCATCATCATCATCATCACAATGATGGATTATTGCTAAAGGATTAGTTCACCTGAAAATGAAAATTTTGTTATTAATTACTCACTCTCATGATGTTACAAATCCCCAGAGAAGTTTATTGAACCACTGAAGTCACATGGAATGTTTTGACAATGTTTTTGGTTCCTTTTTTGACTTTGAATGTCTCGTAATGCTGCACATGGAAGACGGGGGAGCTTTCAGATTTCATCTAATACATTTTTGGGTGAACTGATCCTTTAAAGAAAAATATAGGTTTGACATTATATACGCATGTTGTTCCATACCCGAATCGCTGTCCTCCTTCTGTGAAACAGGAAACTTTCTTAATAAAAGTACACTGCTGTGATATAAGTTGAAAAGGTCATTAATAACGAGTACTCATGAAACAATCTGTAATAACTCACACAGCAATTATGACTGTATTTTAAAGAAAGTTACTCTTTATCATTTGGCTTCTGCAGTGATGTAAAAGAAGGTGTTGATCTTCTGTGAAGGTGGAGTTTACATAATGAAGTGGCACATTCTTTAACCTGTTGTGTTGGCAGATTGGCTTCAATAAAAGCAGTTTTAGGGACTATGCACTTTGAAAGCATTTTTTAAGTGACCAAAAGTGTTTTTGAGAAGAATTATGACTTGTTCAGGTGGCTAAAACACTTTGGTGGACACAGTATTAGCTATAAATCTAAATCAGGGCTCTACTTACAAAAAAAACTATGTAAACCTAAGGCCATCTTAATGCTAATATGATTTAATTTAAAAACACATTTTTCTCCCCATTTTGGCATTGAAAACAGATTTTGAGTCACAGTGTGGACTGTGAAAATGGAGGCTTTCGAAAACGATGACACAATTTCAGTAATGTGACTAGCTGAAATAAAATGGAGAGGACAGCAGTTGCTCTCCGTTTGGACAGTGTTGTTAAAGATTCGTGTCAGTTTGTGTATGCTCCAGATTGCTTTTTTTCAGAGGACATGAAATGTTTACTCAGAGCTGGATTGGCACATCTCTCAGTCTTTATTCTGGCTCGCTTTTGCAACTTTATCAGAATTTACTTGCAGCAGTAACTCCACGACTACGCTGTCAGTCCATTGAAAAAAAACTTGGTGCCTTTTACAGTACAGCACAGATGTCAAAGCCAGTTCCTGGAGGGAATTAAAGCCTAATTAAACACACCTGATCAAACTAATTGAGTCCTTCAGGCTTGTTTGAAACCTACAGGTAAGTGTGTTGAAGCTGGGTTGGAACTAAACTGTGCAGGGCTGTGGCCCTCCAGGAACTGGCTTTGATGCCTGTACAGTACAGGGATGAAGATGTTTTTAGTCATTTCAGTGTGGATGAACAACATTTGGAAAGCTAATGAAACAATATGGACATATGAAGTGTTTTTAAGCAAAAAATGCTATTTTAAATTGATCTAGATTAGTGTATATAGAGTCCATTGATCCCAATTGTAGTCTTCCTATTTAGGTTTACAATGCAACGAGTTAAATTTTTAACATGAATAAGAAGTACAGTGCATTTATTCTTCTGGTCTTTTACAACATACTAGTGTTTCAGCTGACATAAGTTCTTTCTGAGTTGTAACTTTGGTCATTTGACATTGTCTATTTTTTCTTTAGATCCAGAACATTCAGCTGGAGAGAGAGATGGCTCTGGCTGCAAACCGCAGTCTGGCTGAGCAGAACTTAGACATGAAGCCCCGTCTTGAAAATGACAGAGCAAGACTGGTGGAGAAATACACCGAACTGGAGGCAGTGAGGGAGAAATACAAACAGCACTGTGTCCTGAGAGGTAAGCGACATAATTTTGTGGGGGAAAAATAGAATGTAGGAATGAATTCTGGGTAAACAGATGTGAAATGAGATTGATTATAGTCAGCGTAGCTTTTCTGAAAACAAGAAGCGAGTTGTTTTGTTCTGAGCTGAAACTACTTATGATAGCAATGATGTGCTTTCTGTTTTCCCAATTAAAACAGGAACAATTTAGGTCCATCTATGGGTAATAAAGAAATAAAATATAGGATAAAGGGCGGCACGGTGGCTCAGTGGTTAGCACTGTTGCCTGAAGGTCGACAAGAGGGTCGCTGGTTCAAGTCCCGGCTGGGCCAGTTGCCATTTCTGAGTGGAGTTTGTATGTTTTTCCCATGTTCGCGCGAGTTTCCCCCACAATCCACAGACATGCGCTACAGGTGAATTGGGTAAGCAAAATTGGCCGTAGTGTGTGAATGTGAGAGTGTATTGTTGTTTCCCAGTACTGGGTTGCAGCTCGAAGGGCATAAAACGTATGACAGAATAGTTGCCGGTTCATTCCGCTGTGGCGACCCCTGATAAATATGGGAGTAAGCTGAAGGAAAATGAATGAACGAATATGTGATTTGTCAAAAACGACCAACATTTTCACGATTGTTTTTATGCCATGAATGGAATTGTATTAATTTTATTGAAACATCTTGGGTTTTGTTTATTTTTTAGTCAAATACGAGATGCAAAATTTTGCTGTCTGCATCAAATGAAGTTTACAGAAGTAAAGTAAAAATGAACCATCCAAATATTCCATTCCATCAGGGATTACATGAAATTAAAATTACAGTGCTCGTTCAACTTTCAACTCTTCACACTATAGTTAATCTGCAATGGCAAATGCCACAGTAGCTTCACATACTCTGAACTTCATACTCTGAATTCTACTCTGAACTCTGACCTTCTAAAAGAATTTTTACTCGATTTCTGAATAGAGCATGTTGTTCAACCAGAAAATCTTCTAACTGTGCGCAAGTCAGTCGTATAGAGCTGTTCTATGAGCTTGTTTTGTTCTGCCACTCTTTCTCCTCCCCACGTGACATGACATCACACGATTGCTATGTGTCTGGCTTGTTTCTTCACTGTAGCCCCATTCTACTTCCTCTCAGTCCTTTAGAGCCTTTTCCTTTTGTTTAAAATTACAACACATTTCTAGGCAACTCATTTGTTTGCATAACAGTTTCTTACAGACCTATTTATGCATCAACTCTGTCTCACTTCTGTCTCTCTCTTTCCCTCTGCGCAGACAGCATCATGGGACAGGTGTCTCCGGAGGGGCTGTTGTCTCGTCTGCAGGCAGAGGGCGCCAGCACAGAGGCAGAGTCAGAGGTAGGTCACTATTATAATCTACTTAAATATTTGGCTTTTCATTTATCTGATCTGTAAATTTGTCATTACTGAAAAATGAGTAATTCTTGTACATTCAGATTGTTAAAGCTGCGCAATGTATCGTTTCAGCATTGATATCACAATGTGCAAAGCTGCAATAGTCACATCGCAGGATCTGCAATGTTGAAGTGAGACTATAATAATAAACACCACAGTTCAGAACATTTGATTTATGGGGTCATTGCAAAAATTTTGTCCCCAATAGAGTGAAACATTTTCAATTAGATGTGTTTTTACGACCTGTGACTGTAAGATTTCAAGCGAATTTAAACTAAGAAATTATATCATTTAAAGCTTTAACAAAGATTAATTCTATTTATTTATTTTTGGCAATTTATGCATATTATTTTACGTATGATTATTGAATTTCTATACCTCAATACTGTTAGATTTTACGGAAAACCATAAAGCACAGTTTATTTCATTTGTGTTTTGTTCAATTGTATTCATCTATGCTGGTAATTTGTTTATTATTTATTATATTTTCCCCTACAAAATAATCCCAATCAATCTAAAATTATGAGTTCCTTCCAAATAGAGTTATAAGCACTCTTGTGCAATTATTGCAATATGTATCGCAGACAAACAAAATATTGCAATGCCATTTTTTTACCAATATCATGCAGCCCTACTAGACACTTTATGTATTCATAGCCTATATTTTATATGAAGTAGTTTAAAAATTTGGAAACATTACAAGAGTTTTATAAATAAAATTCATCATTCTCATCAGCAGCTGAGTATTTAATTCCATTTAAAAATATAGTAGTAATATATTGACAGAAAAAACAAACATTATTTTAATCATGCTAATATAAGTTTGTTGTTATAAATGTTTAGTAATGCTAATATAAGTTTATTGCGTAAATGTTTTTAAGTTAAGTTTTAGCTCTTATGACAAAGCATCAACCCATCAGTCATTACTCCAGTCTACTAAGAAAATCTTATGTAATCCTTGAAATGATTCTTTGAACAGAGATGTTGAATAACTGCTTCAATAACATTAAGAGTGCTTTGCAACATTTGTATTACTTGAAATACATTTGAAATAACTACAAATCAAAACCATTGAATGCTATTTATGTTTTGAGTTGTACTTTTGAGCTAACATTTTTCATTGCGTAATGTTATAAACGATGGCTCTTGTATTACCAACCCCAAAGTGTGAGGATTTGAAAACCACTCGATGTCTTTCTCTCAGGCTCTAGCAGACGAGTTTCTGGAAGGTTCAATATCACTGGACTCTTTCCTCGAACGCTTCCTTTCCCTCCGCTCCCTCGCTCACACGAGACGAGTGCGCATCGAAAAGCTGCAAGAAAATCTCAGCCAAAAAAGCAAAGGGATCGGAGATGCTACAATGGCATCACAACCCTGTGCCAATCAGGATGCTGGATCATCATCGCCGTGGCAACAACAGCAGCCTCAGCAGCAGCAGAGCTCCAAAATCAATGCACCCTCCACCGCCTCCAGTTCTGCTCTCCCTTATTCCCCCTACCCCGTCGCTCCTCCATCAGCCTCCACAGCAGGCAGCACTAACCCCAGCACAGCGTTTCAGCCCTACCCCAGCCAGGGTGCCCCGTTCCCTCAGGTGACAGGCTTTTCAGCTCCTAGGCCTGCATTTGGTCCCCCAGCATGCCCATATCCCACCCAGACCCAGTTTCCTGCCCCACCGTTTGGGCAGTTTGGTCCCACACCCGCTCAGTATCCCGCTCCATACCCACAATATGCAGTGTACAACTACCCCACAGGCCCCCATGCTTCATCAACCCAGTCACCCCCAGGTAGACCGCTTTATAGGGCAGGTTTTGGGGTACCACAGCCATACTCCTGAGCCACTCTGTCTGTCTGTCTTTCTCTTTTTCTCATAATCCTCCCTCTCGTCTCTCCCACCCTTCCCCTCCTGCTCTGCCCTCTCAGATTTGTGGTTTGCGTACCCATGTCACATCCTGTTCCTGTCTGAGGCTTATAAAGACACTTGAGATTGAGCGTGTGCTTGTTTTCCCGACCCAACCTCAGTCAGAGACTCAATATGGGCTAAAACGGCTCGGTTCCAGTCCATTTTGAAGCATGTTTTCAAAATCTCTGATTGTATTTAAATGATGAGATGCTTTTTTGTGTTACAGCTCAGCCGTATAAGGCTGTTTCTTTGTTTCCTCAATGATTAAGGCAAATCTACTGAGAAAAACACACCACACTACATGGAAGCGTTACATTAGCGTTAGGCGGATCTTTTGTCTGTATTGACCCTTGTTGACGGAGTCAGTGCAGAAAGCACAGCACCATTCTATCGCAGATTAAAAACTTCTTAAATAAAGCCAAGATTATCTTTCATCATACATTTAGATGACTTCCATGTGTGCAGATTTAAAATTACACCGGATGCAATGCGTCCTCCTGTTACCAATGCTTTGTGTACCAATCACTCCTAATCCTCTGTTTGCTCCCTTTTTTCCCCCTTCACTCTTCCTTTTATTTGAAATACCGCTTGATCGGAAGTAATAGACTATTACCATATTTTCTAGTGGGGACGGTGTACTTAAATCAAACTAATATTAAAGAGAAACTGGAGAACAAGGGATGTTAATATAGACATATCTATCAGCTATAGCACAGGATTTGGTGGGGCAGGTGAGACGTAACATAGCACAGAGCATATGCAAAGAAAATAGGCGCTGCATAATACGCTTAGGTTAGTAGATATAGCATTGAGAATCTACCGGTAAGGTAGCGAAACCTTTCTGTTGGTAGAACTATGCAGATGAATACCTGGCTGCATATTTTACACTTTGAGTTTAGATAAATTGAGCCGTTTGGCATATCCAGCCCTCCAGTCAAAATGAAAACAAGGGGTGGATCTGGAGCATTTATTCTTCACCAAACGAACGCTTTGTTGCCGTTTGATTTGAACCCAACTTCACTTCATGCTACCCTCCAAACACAAAGACGTAGGCCTACTCAACGAAACGGCCTGTGCGTGTCATTATGAGCTGTTATGTAGTTGTGTAAAAGCCCCACCGAAGTCTCCTGTGAATCACACTATCACTCCACACTAAGAGCACTGATGTTTTTCGGCAACAGGAGCTAGAGCGGGGCCTTCAAACCATCAGCTTTAGCATAGGCGTGTGCGGGGTCTCTCTTTATTTTTGTACTTTAAAGCAATTCAAAACCAGAGGCGTCCTCAATCAAGCCTCGGGTGGCTTTATCTAATTCATGAACTCAGTAATTAAGACTCAGGTTTGTAGCAAAACCCCCACGTTTAGGTTGCCTCCCCAGCACCTGGAGCGAGGGAGAGGGGTGACACGACACGAGGATGAGAGAGAAAATAAAAAATAAACGACAACGGAAAAAAAAAATTGGATGAAAATTTTGTTAGCACATTGATTTGCAGCATTAGAGGAAAGAGATTCTATTGCATTGGTTGTGATGACTGTAGCCTGTTAAAAGTGTATTTTTATTTTTATTGTCCTTTTTTTTTCGGGTGTGGGTATTAAACTGAACTTGATCTATGATTTCTGTGTTGATTGCAATATCTCCTTTATTTTACATTTCTCTATTATTCTTATTCTTCTTCTTATTATTATTAGATGAATACTGTTCATAAGTTAGTGGTACTTTAACAGATTTAGTGCTGATTGTATGATTAATTAGTCATGACAACATGCGCTTTTGTTAATCATAACTATAGGGCCAGACAGAATCTGCAGACATGTTTTGCTATTTCTGCACAGAATTGTGTAAAAAGTCTTAATGGTTTTGGAAGTATCGTAACTAAAACACTAATATGAGAAATAAAAAAATAATACATTTTCAACTTTTATTTAATATTTACAATGCAAGTCCACTTAGATCCACTTATTTGGTAAACAAGGCAAATCCCTCATATAATACGTCTACTAAAAGACAGAAAATATTACTTTACAAACTCTATTGTTAATAAATCATATGAACATTTTTATATTAGTCAAAAACTTTAATGGCATTAATTTTCAAAACTAAATAAATATAAATTTACACAAGTAATTAAACAGACTCAATGATTGGCTAAAAATCTGCACAGTCCCTGTGGGCCTTATTATAACTTATTAAACTACGTTAATCATGTTTCCACTTAAGTTAAACAAGCTGTTTGAAGTCAGTTTAATGCCAGTTAAAATGACTCATAAGGTTAATTTGATTCAACTTAAAAATTGACGGTAAGCTTACATTTTTTACATTAAAGAAGCTCCAGCCATGCAATGGTTACTCCAACCATAATAATAATAATAATAATTCTATCTATATATATATATATATATATATATATATATATATATATATATATATTAATCTTTCGAGTCATTTTAACTTGCATTAAACTGACTTTAATGTATATATACTTTGTTAAACTGTAGAATTGAATTTTCAACATCAAAAGTCGACAGAGCAGAGATCAAGGTCCCATATTGCATTTTACAACAGTAAATATTTGGAAAACATAAAATACGAAAACTGTTAACATATTTTTTACGCTATGTATATGTCTATATATATATATATATATTGTGAAACTTTTTAAAATAAATTTCAACAAATTGGATTTTTTACATGAACAAACACATTAATCATTTATATTTAGTAGAAGTGATTGTGAATGACAAGAAGCTTTGAGTACCAGTAAAATGAAAGGATAGGATATCCATTCTCACGGCGCTCATAGTCAATTTCCATGAACACAATTAATCATCTTCGCAACAATATCAACGTTTTGCTTTACACCACAAGCAGCTCACACTGCTGTATGTAGGGAGATTCTGCTTTTAACATGTAGATTTTTGTCCCCTTGATTTGTTTATACTATACGTTTGAATTTGATTTGTTTTTACTTTATGAATAATTACAATTTTAATATATGTATTTTTTTAACTATTTATTCATCGTTCTAGTTCAATAGTTTGAGGTTATAGAATAATGAATATTTTTATTCAGCAATAACATATTTAATTGATTAACATTTTTGTTACAAAGGTTTACATTTTCAATTTTTATTTTGAACTTTATCAAAATATGTATAGTAATGATTATATAAAAAGGGGTCGAGCATCAGAGCAGCATGTCTGAATGATTTATGAAGCATCTTGACATTTCATAGGATTAAATTGTTCTCAAATAAATTGTAATTATATTTCAAAGTATTACTGTATTTCACTCATACAAATAATCTGTATCTGCATAAAATATGGATGAACTCAACTGCTGCTTTAAAATCAAATATTTAAAATATTTTACTCCAATGATTGGGTTTGTCCATATTTGACCAAACTTTGGTTTTAAAGTATAACATGGCTTTAATTATTTACTCTTTTTTTGTCTTTCCAATCCCAAACTTTTAAATTAAATCCTTTTTTTAACTAAGGATTGCACCTTTTCTTGCCAAATTTACAGGAAGAGAAATTGTACTTGAACTCACTGACTCGCGTTCGACGGCTGCTTGAATTCGGTCCGTATTGAATCATAAATGAGAGTTTCAAGAGGGTGTTGGGGGAATTTTTTTTCTACACGTACAAAAACCAGTCGTTACGGGTCTCTCTCCCACTG
This sequence comes from Danio choprae, assembly GCA_903798125.1. Classification (NCBI taxonomy): domain Eukaryota; kingdom Metazoa; phylum Chordata; class Actinopteri; order Cypriniformes; family Danionidae; genus Danio; species Danio choprae. The sequence continues at coordinate 1,990,823 of CAIGQW010054073.1, read as the reverse complement.
TACGATATGGTAAACCAACCCCGGCGACACCTGAGAGAGACTGAAAGAGTGAGGGAGGGCTGAAAGACGGTTGGGAAATATTGTGAATGAAAAGAAGATATGAGTAACCATGAAATCAAAGGATCGAGGTGGGTATATCGGTGGTTTTATAGCTTTACTGATTTGCCACGGCAATCGCAAACGATTCCTACCAGCACGATTAATCATCTTTCGTGCAATTTTTCGAGGGCCGTACACCACAGGATGCTCAGTTCCTGTATGCACACACGTTTTCAGTTTTGAATATGCAGATTTTTTTTCTTCCTTCTTTTATGTCAACTACAGTGTAAAAAATGCAGGGATCCACGCAATTCCTTCATGTTGTCCCAACACAAATCTATTAAGTTGGCTTAATCGTTTTTACAAATGTAAGTGGATTGAACATAAAACAATTAAGCCACCCCCCAAAATAAAATAAAAATTAAGAATTGTGTAGTTTCAGCTCATTTAAAATAAGTCATTTGAACAAACAACGTGATACTATTGAGTGTACAGTCATTCTCGCAGATGTTTATAAAAGAAAAGTTACAAAATGTTGGAGAATTACTACATCTTTAGAATTTGGTAAAATCCCTTTTCATATCAAGATGAGACAATATCACTAAATACTTGTTCTCCTCCCACTTACTCATTTTTTTCAGGTTTTCTTCATTTTTCGTGTGTGTGCTGCTCTCTTTGATGTGAGGAAGCAGTGCAATGTGCAATCAAACAATGCTCGACATTAAAAAAAAAAGCATGCTGTATATGGAGAGAGAGAATGGGGGCGAGGAATGAAGTCGGCACACACCTCTGCCTGTTTCCTTTCACTTAATTTTTCTTATCACTTGTTGCACACGTTTGTTCTTGTCAGTCACGGGCAAGGTAAGATCTGATCATTCTTGTTAAAAAGCTGGTTAGAAGTCGTGGCGTTGCATTGATGTTTTGATGTTTGACGCCCTTTGAGGAAGACAATCTTCAAACGCTGTTGAAGCGGAGGAGAAAAAAACGAGACGTAGTGTCATATTTATAAAATAACAATAAACTTAAGTATTAATGTAAGAGAGTCCAGTTTGTGGCAGCTAATTAACTCTACAATTATCACTTTGGTGAAGGATTTGTTCTTTGTCATTCCAGTCACGTCATCGTATAGGCCAGATCATTGAATATAGTCATAGTTGCGTATTTACGTGCTTAATCTGAACCCTTAACATAGATGACAAAACCTTATAATTGGCTATTTCTAAACCGGGGTTTGTTGTGCACCAAAGGTCACTGATTTGACCTCTGGGCTTGGTATAAGTTTGAGTGTGTGTACAGTCTTTAAGTCAAATGATGTTAAATGTTTGGCACAACCTTCTGCCAGATGGAAAACCGTCTGCTGATGAGTCTTACGGCGCTCCTGCTCATTAATGTTGGTGAGTAAACAGTTTATTCTTTGCTTATACTTTGTTGTTGCGTTTTATGATGAATTTAGAGACACATTTTACGTGATCTGCTCTGCCGCTGAAAAGCTGCCGCTTGCAGATGATATCTGCTTTCAGTTGTAGATTAGATTTGTATGTAAACACGCATATCAGTGTTTTATTGCCTGCAAAATGACACAAGTGCACTTGACAGTAATGATAAAAATATGATAAGTTTGCTTAATTATTATAATCACAATTTAAAGCAACTATTCATATTCATAGTCTTAACTCCCCATTTTCTGCAGACTTACGTTGACGCGTGTATTTAAACACTTTTGCAATCCAACAAAGTGATTATGTGACATGTTTGATTCAGTCTTTGTCGGCCTTGCAATAGTTTCTTTACACATTTCTTTAATATTGATAAAGGATGTATTTACATTTTTTAAATCTTGTTTACAGATAAACCGCATGCTACAATCTTGATTCTTACACGGGCAGATCGTGTTATAATGCCTTATTTACATGTCCAATGGTTATTTTTTTTATACATGTAGACATGTAATTTGACTTTGTTGTGTAAAATGGCAAACATTTATGACCAATTACAAATGCATGTTTTTAAAAACATAAATCATGCCAAAATACATTTTGCAGCCCTGCTAAATGCATTTAGTGCAATATATATATGGAAAAAATTAGAGATACTTCACCGAGAGTTAAGAGAAATTTCGCCATTTCTATGATTCATTAGGCTTTACTAAAATGTTCATATTTATTTTTTATTATAAAAGGTCTGATAACATTTCTTCCAAATATGAATGAAATCATTTAGAGCATATTTTGCCAGAAAATAAGAAGTGGCCAGAATACCAAATGTTTAAAGTTATTCCACCAAATACTGTTTTCACCACTTCTCTGAAGTTTAATCATTGGTAATGTGTTGTCTAAAGATGAATAAAAACTCATCTAAAACCATCATGTCTTTCGTTTAGTTTTTAATATATGCAAAAACAAAATGTCAAGGTCTAAATGACATTTATTATTTTAAAATTGAAAGAAATGTCTTTAGTAATTTACAGAATAAATTAAAAAAGGTTTTTGTTTCCGAACACATAACTATAAATCACAAATCTTTATTTACTCCACGGCTGCGTGGTGTATATGTGTGCACACACTGTATAACGTGATACTGTAACAGCAGATTGCGCGATGATGTTTTTACACAGTGTTTATGAGCATTCACACACACACACACACACATTGCTTATATGATGGTTTAATCCATACTGCAGTTTGCAAACACAGACGCTTTTTTGAGGGAAAATAACACGCGCAACACACACACACACACACACATACAGACAATAATTCTCTGAATGCCTTCAAGCAAAGGCCGAACATTTCATGTGGAGGTCTTTGAATGAAAAAAGTTATTTCAATAATATTAAGGGATGTGTCGAGAACACCAGGCAGTATTAAAATGACTTTTAAAATCACTTCACCTCAAGTGCACTTCAACAAAGTAAGACCACAGAATAGCATGCTCACTGCAAACCAATATATTAAACGCAGTCTCTGTGTTTCATTATATTTTATACATAAAACATTTAAAACTCCTTGATTCGTATTTCTATCCAAGCTAAACATCTCATGGAGAGATGAACAATGTCATGTCCTGAAAAGTAACTTAGAAGTCTCCATGTGTTTTTTCCTCTTGCAGGACTAGGAATCGCAAATACGAACGCAACCAACAGCTCTGAAATCAACTCAACTGAAGTAAACGTCACAACACCTACAACACCAACAGTCCTGCAGATTACATGTCCGAAAACTGTTGAATTGATCACTGTGACAGAAATCGCCTGGCTGAAAGTAAAGAGAAAGAGTCCGTGTGAGGGTCAGGTGTATGTCTATTCCGCTACTCACGGTGAAAAGCCTTTGTGCAAAAATCACAAAACAGCCAGCTTGTTGAGCGGACTGTGTAAGGACATGCGATGTGGAGACTCCAAGCCTGTTACTACCTTTCATGAAACGAAGTCTGGGATTCAGCTCACAAGCAATATGACATTGAATGTTACTCAGTGCCCAGGCCTGAGTATAAGTTGCACAGGTATGTCTCCTAGCGTATTTTATTTAGTAGATCATAGGAATCTATGATGTTGGATCAAAGAATCTAGGATGTCTGTGTTGGAATGTTCCTCTTGACATTATTTCCACAGTAAAAAATATCCGTAAATTAGCAGTTTTCCGTAAGTTCGTGCTTCATGGTTTTATTTTTCCCAATTTATTGATGCTTTTGAACTGCATTATGAGATCTTGATCTTTCTTCCAACAACTTTAAACCTTGAAAAGTTTAAGAAAAAGTGACTTTTCTGAACATTTTTAATAGTTTAAAGTGATATTTTGTCTGGGTTGGTGTTGTTTATTACAGTAAAAAATCTTGTAATAAACCGCCAGAACATTTTCTGTTACTTTACAGACTTATTTCTCTCTATATATTATTTCTTATACGTTATTTTATTTCAAATACTGACTAAAATGTCAATAAAAGTCACTTTTTTTTACTCTACAAAACTTTAGAGTAGAATTTTTCAATATCAAAAGTTGACAGAGCAGAGATCAATGTCCAATAATACAATTTACAACCGTAAATAAACGGAAAACACTTGTGAATCACAAAATACAGAAACTGTTAAGATATTTTCTACAGTGTACTTGCAAGCTTTAATAGACAAAATAATCATAAACCTTATTACATAAAATGTGCATTTTAAATAACATTATTTTCTTTCCAATTTTTCAGATTCGCTAGGAAATGAGTTGGTTGCTTATAAAGTAGTAACTGGCATATTGCTCTTCATCCTGGTTGTCATTTTGGCTCCGTTCAGTCGCCCCACGATCAAAGCCATCCGAAAAAGATGTGAGTCGGTGAAGCCGCTCTTTAAATTCACATCACCTCTAAAATGTTCATGTTTCTATATGCATGCAATAATGTAACATTTCTGTGTTCGCTTATAATTGTTTTGTACAAGGACTGTATATAAAATCAAATAAAAAAAGGTATTAAAGAAATGCAGTGTAAAATCGAGAAGAAATATTTCAGATGATTCACTTTTCTAACTCTCCAAACAAGCAAATTACTGAGGCTGATCATGTGAACTCTTCGTGCAGAAGGGCAGAGCTTCTTAGTCTTAATATTTTTCTTTGATTTTGCGAGTTGTACATTTTGCAGAGAGTTATAGAGATGTGGCAGTAGACGCATTGAACTAAAAGTGAAATTGTAATCTAAAAAGACTCAATTTAATACTTCTAACAAATAAAATGTGTGTGTGTGTGTGTGTGTGTGTGTGTGTGTGTGTGTGTGTGTGTGTGTGTCATGGTTAAATCCTTTGTCTAATTTCACTTTTTTTTTTCTTCTTTGCTGCAGTTTCACAGAAGCGTCAGAGTCGCTGGATCGGGCCGACTCAGAGTCAGAGTGGTGAGTCATTTCACACATGAACACATTCGTGACTCCTGAGTCTGACAGGCGATTCAGCATTTTATCTTTCTTCTTTAAGTGTCGTATCACAGAGGTCAGTGTGGACCAAACAACAACACAGTCAAGAGACAGTCTTATCCTGGTGAGTCCATCTCTCTCTCTCTCTCTCTCTCTCTCTCTCTCTCTCTGTTGACCGTTCTGGACTCTCTATTAATCTCTCACTCGCATTTACTTTGTACTCAATTACATAATGATGACTAGAGTATTATGATGATGTATTGAGCTTTTCATTCAAACTACTTAGCATTATAAATGATGTGTGAGTGAGTGCGTGCGTGTTCGTTTGTATGGTTGTGAGATCTATTGGGTATGTTAGAATTAACTTTGCATGAACGCATCTAAATCGCCATCATTCATAAAACTGACCTTGAGTTTCTGAACTCTATATGACATTTAAAACATTTAATAACGCCATGATTTTGACATAGGACCACATTTACTAGCAGCTTGTGCCAGCGCAAACTTTCTTTTGATGTTTAAAATAAATGCTGTCCAGATTGAGCAAAGACACGTAGTGAAATGTAGCGATGAAGAGGCATGAACACTGTGATTTTTAGTGCGGCTGATCTCATTGCCTATGCAGTTGTAGGAAATCCCCTTTAAAATGAGCGACAAACAAAACCCTATATTTTTTAATTCATTAAAATCTAAATATTTAATTGTCAGATGTTAGCTGGCTTCTTCTGTTGGTTTTTATCTGTCTGATTTGAAAAAATCAGTAACGTGAACAAATGCATTATTAACCTTTTGTTATGTATTATAAACAGTATTTGTAGAACTAGATGGATGAGTAGGGATGACAGTCCACTGCAAGATATACTTTTCTTACTTAGATTTGAGTTTTGTCTTATTTCTAGTCCAAATATCTAAAAATTCTTAAGTCAAGAAACATTTTATAGACAAGCAAAAAATATAATCTTGTTTTAAGAAACAATGCGTCAAATTTATGCCAAATTTTGTGCCGAATGTGTCAAGTTTTTCCTTAAAACAAGCAAAATAATCTTATGTCAAAACAAAAAACTCACTTAATTTTGGCATATTTTTAACAAAAACAAGACTATTTTATTTTGCTCGTCAAGAAAATGCTTAAGAAGTTTTAGATATTTGGACTAGACAAAAGTCAATCTAAGAAAATCTAAGAAAATCATTTTTTGCAGTCTATATCTTCATTCGATTTAGGTTAATCGTGTATGACTTTATTTATCTGTGTATTTTTTTTATGTTTATTTAATGCTAAATGCTAGACATATAAAAAGGCTACATTTGAGACTACGTTTAGATTTGGATGACCATTCTGGGTGACACCTCGCAATACGGCTTCATTTAATGTTTATTAAAATATTTACTAACGTGAACTAATTATGAACAATACTTTCACTACAGCATTTATTAATGGAAGTTAATGTTTAAAATCCAAAGTTGTGCTTTTTGACAATAGTTAATGCATTGTGAATTCAAAAAGAACATTAAATGACTAACAAAAGATGAATAATACGAAAATAAATGTATTGATCATTGCTTGTTAGCGTGAAATAAATATAAAAAACATTGAAAGATAAATGTACAACTTATTAAATTAGCCAAATTGATTTAAAACGTACAGTCGCTCCTAATGTTTCCCACTGTTATTGCTTTGTGTTGTCAGGTTTGGAGCGGCTGACGGTAAACGGCAGCAGAGAGCCTTCATCCAACAGAAACAGTGACTATGATTCATACAGCTACAACTGAGGAGTGTGAAAAAAACTGACCTACAGTCAGCGGTCCTACGTTACGAGTCTTTGCTTTATTTGAGCTGTCATTCGGCAGAGTGTAAATATGTCTGAGAAATACATCTGAGAAGTTCATTTAGGTTCAAGTTAACCCATCAGAGCGCTTACTTTGTGTTGCATAGCAGGCTTGATTTTCATTATTACTAGAATTTCTTTAGTAGTTACTTGATTTTGACGAGTGTGTTTGTTCATTTTTTAAATACTCAGAAACAAAATGGGATTAAGATCAAAACCTGTAAATTGTTTAAAAAATATATATTTATATAAATGTTTTAGTTTTTGAAGTTGGAGTGTGAATCATTTTAAATAAATTAAACAAAAATGTCTTGATCTTTTGTGCCTTTTGACTTTAGTAAAGAAGCTAAATAAGACGGGAAATTACTTGTATGTAACTGTAATATGGACATCATTTAGCTTTAGGTTAATGTTT
>CAIGQW010054073.1:1906176-1950601 GCA_903798125.1 Danio choprae | reverse complement strand
TTTTCTTCAACACATCCCATAATTTCTAAAATATCAGCCTCTACCAAATGGTTAACATGTCGGTTTATGGTAAAAGTACCGGACTTAATACATATACTATGAAAAATCTGAAAATATGAAGTGTAAGACCAATTTACTTAATAAAATATTCAAAATAAAACATTTTTAATACTAAATCATCAAGTATGCCATAAAATATTTTACATTCTCATTTAACATGCTTTCTTGTTTTTTGTTTTTTTTACAATAAACAAAAATCAAGTATAGCTGTGTGTGTAAGTCAATATTTAAAACTGTCTTTAACAGTCATTATTTAAAACGGTAAAAACATGATCAACCGTTTGGTAGAGCGGCAGTCAAAGGGTTAAAATTACAATAAATATCTGTCAGTGGTATTTTAAAAATTTTTCCTGCTGAATTGGATATGTTTTTCAGAGCCCATTTATACATATGTTGAGGTGTTACTCATAAATAAGCTTTATGACTAGTCATTTTACATCTCTGATAAATATAAATTGATTTATTAATATTTATACATTTGCATTGAGCAAAAATACTCAGGAAGAACATGTTGACATATTTAAACAAAGTTTTAAGTTTAACTTCTAAATGACTGTAGAAACCCTATAAATGCCTAATACCAAAATATCCATCCATCCATCCATCTGTGATAGGGTGGATTAACATGCAATTTCCTCACGATTGAATGATTTATTTATCTTTTTCAGTTTGCAGCTCTTTTGGTGGTCTCAGAATTTGTGACCTATAGCTTGAGTTTTGATGTCGTCTTCACTATTCTCTTGTTTTCAGTTCAAACAGATCTCCCAGGCCTACGAGGTTTTGTCAGATGCCAAGAAGAGAGAAGTGTATGATCGGGGAGGTGAGAAGGCCATCAAGGAAGGTGGAAATGGAGGGTCGTGTTCCCCCATGGACATTTTTGACCTTTTCTTTGGAGGAGGCGGGCGAATGCACAGGGAGAGGAGAGGTAAGCTATGTTTCTCTCTTAGATGCAGACTGATTTTTTTCCACTGGATTTCTGAGTGTACTTGGAAATCTTGTCTCTATTATTTATCACAGCAGATTCAGATCATGAGCTTATTAGAAGAGAGCTTCATGCATGAGCTGTTTTCTGATTGACAGGGTTCATTGCTCCCTACCTAAGCACCAGAGATCTTTACTTTGCTATAGAAAGTTCATTAACAAAACACACCCTTACTAAAAAAGATGTTACCTTTGTTAACCCTTGTGTATTTTTCAAATTGACTACTCTTTCTTTATGTTGGTGGCTGTTTTTGGCCTTTTGACTTTTCATTTTAATTACATTTTTTGATTGCAAAGCCATGACAGCATATAATCATGCATTCTTGATTGTTGGTGGTTTGCAATCAAAACATGTTGTTTTAATGAAAGTCAATGGGGCAAAAACAGCCACCAACATAATAAAAGGGTAGTAAATTTGTCCAGAGTATATTAAGTTTTTGAAAAATTTCAAAGCATTTTGTGTCAAAATAAGGTTTGCACCAAAATCATGCCTTTTGCTGAAACACAGAGAAAGTCAAATTAAGGCTCAAAATCACCCCAGAGACGATGAAAACATGCCCAACAGCACACCAGGGTTGATGAATTAAATTTCACTAATTGCACACTAAAATGGCATTTAAAAGAATTGCCTTTTAACTGCATTTATGGCAGAAAATCCTATCGAGTATACTTTGAAGGTCAATTGTGGTCGAATTAAAGTGATTGTTATAAGAGAAACATATGCAGAGCAATAGACAGATCTTTTCCTTGGCGTTTCTGAAAAGTTTTGCATTTAGACGACAATATTTAAACACTACGTGGCTACAGGCATGGTCACACTGGAGTTTGAGCTTGCGAAATTCTGTCGACTATGATGCGTTACTAATAAAACAAGTTTTATACATTTCTGTACAGAAAGTTCACTGATGTCACACTTTCAGATGATGCAAATTCACAGGTCAGAGTTCACCAAGCTTGAACTTTGAAACACGGCAACATGTGAAACTTGTCACACAAGCTTGCATTTCCGGTCTGACGTATTCGCATGCCTATGAATGGAAGTCAATGGAGTGAAAAGGGCAGCGTGACCACGCCTTAAGACTATCCACAAAGACTATCCTGTTGTTCACTGTTGATGTTTTATTGTGAAGAACTTGTTCTTGCCTATAGACAGAATACATAATACAGATTTGATTGCAGACACTGTTTTCTTCACTGTTTATCCTGAACTTAAACCCCTTTCAAAAGTTTGTTGTCAGGCCCTTGAAATACAGTAGTCCTGTAAATATAAGACAAAAACAAATAAAAAGATTATTTTTTGTTGTTGAAAATGCTGTAATGTGTACTGTCCCTCAGTTAACCATTACGAATTTCCTTTTTAATAATCTAAAATAGTAAAGAATATTGAATAATTATTACTATTTAAGTCAACAAAATCCTATAACCATGTTTATATTAAATTTTAAATTGCATTTAAAATTCTCTATTCAAAGCTATAGTCCAATATTAAAACAATATTTGGCAATAAATCACAAATCAGACAATCAAAATCCCTGGGTGAAATGTAGGTGTTTCTGCACACAGGGAAGAACGTGGTGCATCAGCTGACCGTATCTTTAGAGGACCTTTATAATGGAGCCACCAGGAAACTTGCTCTCCAGAAGAATGTCATTTGTGACAAATGTGAAGGTAATAATTGGCTAACATTTGTATATAATCAAACTATGAACTGTAATACAATAATATATATTGTTTAATAGATACACTACTTTTTTTCCACAGAAGAAATCTTTTCTGCTTGGCAATGTTCTAATCATTTGATCAAGATACAGTAAAAAAAGTACTATAGTGAAGTTTTGTTACAGAATTATTTTTATTTTATTTTTTTTTACAGGTCGTGGAGGCCGTAAAGGAGTCATTGAAGTGTGTCCGCTGTGCCGTGGGGTGGGTGTCCAGGTCAGATTACACCACTTGGCTCCTGGTATGGTCCAGCAGATCTCCACAGTGTGTGCCGGCTGTCAGGGACAAGGCCAGAGACTTGGTCACCGCGATCGCTGCAAAACATGCACAGGTCGCAAGATACTACGACAGAAGAAGATCCTGGAAGTGCACATTGATAAAGGTAATAATAGGGGGAAATCAGTTCATTCTAACACATTTGTTTTATGCAGCCTTTTAGGAAAATACTTTGTTGTGTGTTATTGCAGGTATGAAAGATGGGCAGAAAATAGTGTTTCATGGAGAAGGGGACCAGGAGCCTGGGCTCGAACCTGGAGACATCATCATCGTCTTGGATCAGAGAGCACATCCGCTTTACACCAGGTAAAACCACTCGGGGAAGTTAGTAAATAAAAAAAAATACTCAGCAGGTTTTCAGCATTAATAATAATAAATATTTGAACAGCAAATCGGCATATTGGAATGGTTCCTGACGTGCCACTAAGACTGGACTTTGAATCACAGCATTAAATGACATTTTACAATCTATTTAGAAAACAGTATTTTAAAATTGTAATTAAATTTCACAACTGTTTAGTGCATTCTGATCAAAATAATGAAGCCTTGCTGAATATAAGAAACTTTTGTTTGTTTAATGTTAAATAAAACCAATTCTAATAACATTTTTCAGAGGTACTGTAGTGTCCTGCAGAGGGCAGCAGAGTCTCGCTTACTCCTTTACTTCAGTATCTGTGTCATGTTTCTGTATATGTATATGGCCATTCAGACATGATAACTGAGGAAAACAGAATATGTGAATGGTAACGATGCTCGACATTTGTCTACTCAGGCAAGGAGAGGACCTGATTGTGAGCATGGAGCTGCAGCTGGTGGAGTCATTGTGTGGTTTTCAAAAGCCCATCAAAACACTGGACAGCAGAACTCTGCTCATAACGTCTCATCCAGGTAAACATTCACATCATTCACATTACACACGCTTTCCATGACATCAGCTCTGTGGGGGTCAGTACTTGTGTCAAGCGATCTACAGAAGCCTCTGTCTTGAAACCTGTAATTGTGTTAATTCAGGCTGGATGAAAAAAGGCAGCATTAACAGCACGTCATCTTGGCAGATGGCACACACCATATGGCCATAATTACAAAAGCAAATTCCTCATAGATGACATTTAGTGTCTTGTTGACCTTGTGTAATATTATTTACTGAAGTCAGTCCATGCATGTTTTTATTTATTTATTTTTTTTAATAACTACACATATAAAAAGAATTATAACAACATTAATAATACAAATTCTGTAGTTACATTGTGTACTAAGACCAACAGAAAAGTTGTTATTGTATCGGCTGATATCTCTATGAACTATACACATTCTGGCGTAATAATCAAGGTAGTTTGCTGCTGTACCATGACTGCAGCAGGCTCGATGCTATTATACGGTTATATCATTAGTATAATAATATGTATCTTTTTAACTTTTACTGTTAATAGGGGAACTGATCAAACCTGGAGATAAGAAATGTGTTGTGAATGAGGGGATGCCTATGCACCGTCGGCCATTTGAGAAAGGGAAGCTCATCATTAATTTCAATGTGAGTACAAATGATAATTATTAATAATTATGTTAAGTTGTTTTTCCCTATTTTTATCTAAAAACATATATTTTTATTACTTGAAATATAGCAAATGTTAAATTTATATAAAAATCATTTTATTTCATGCTTAAAAGTTTCTTTTACATATTTTTGATTTCAAATGAATAAAAATGAAGATAACAAAAACGTAGCATAACAAATAATAAAAAAAATAAAAACATAATGTACTGTTGAGGACAATTATTAGCCCTCCTGTGAAATTTATTTTTGTTCATTATTATTATTATTATTATTTTTTATAATTAACATTTTTAATCATGGTAAGTCTATTCCATGATCATGTTACATAATATTTTACTAGTTATTTTGCAAGATACTAGTATTCAGCTTCAAGTGCAATTTAAAGGCAAGTCATTGGACAACAGTGGTTTACTCTGTAGCCAATAAAAAAAGGGAGCTAATAAAATTGACCTTAACACTTGTGTGTGTGTATATTTTTTCAAATAAAAGTAATGAGACTTAATGAATTCTAAATATGATTTTCTATTCCTAGTGTTATTATATTGTATTTTTGAAAACTAACATCTCTCATAATTTACCTAGTTTTTCTCCCATAAAATAATCAATCAGCTGGACTAATTGCCCAAATTGTTTTAAGGTGGTCTTTCCCGAAGAGAACTTCCTCCCACTAAACAAACTGAAAGAGTTAGAAAGGTTTCTGCCTGACAAACAGGCGAACGCGGAGCCCGACAGCATGGACGATGACCTCTACATCTATGCCGACCTCGAGGACTGTGACCCGAGCCACGAACGCCATCATTACCACTACATAGAGGAGGAAGACTTTTACCCTTCAGGAGGAGTGCAGTGCCAAACCTCATAGAGATCCGCTTTACTTGCCCTTCGCAAACATCACCTCTGCTGGATTACCAGAAATTAAAGGACCAAGAGGAACACCCGATACCTCTCAACTATAGTTGTGTGCCTAGCATAAGACCTCTTAGTGCCGACCTCTTGTGTCATCATCGAGTGGAAGAATCCCTTAAACCAAATTCTGGAGCAAACATTGAAACATAATAAATGGAGACTGCCAGTCAGTTCAGTCTATAAAATATGTGACCGTGAAAATGGAAGAGGAATCAGGTGTAAAGCTGGTTGTGCCATAATCCCAGAAATTTCCAGCTTTACAAATCTCGTCATCGATTTTAGTTTTTTGTACTAATTCTTGTAATTCCATTTAAGGCTACCGTTGATAAAAAAAAATGGCATTTGCTGTTTTTTGGGACAACTTAATTGTTTTATGTTCAGTCCACATAAATTAGTAAAAACTAATAAGTTAACTTGATTCCGTCATGTTGTCCCAACACAAGTCGATTGTGTGGAACCCAGCATTTTTTACAGTGTACTTGATCTTGATGTTGTTGGTCTTTTGTTATGTGCCAGTGAATGTTTTTTAGAGCGTTTTGAGCTAAGCTTAAAATGGTGGTTCTTCAAAAGAAAAAAAGATGTTGTGTTGAAAACTATTTGAGACTGTGATGCGTTTCTAAAAAGCCTTACTTTGCGGAAAGTGTTACTGTTTAACACACTGATGACGTTATGTTTATATCCCAGTTCCTGGCCGAATTACATTTAAGTACATTTGAGTTTTCATAGGAACTAAGAAATAACTGCCAAGGACATCGACAAAGCTAAATCATGATGCATTTGTTTGTAATTCGAAAAGTATATCTTAAAAATAAGCTCTGCAAAATGTTCAATCTTAGGGGGGTAGTACACCTACAACTGAACATTTTGATCTCTTTTTAACATTATTTTTGCCGCTTGATTGATTTTATTGTATGTTGACTGAAGAATTGTGTAAAATGTGGAGTTTTGATTACGATCGGTAACATGGCCCTTTGTAGTTCTATTTATAAAATAAATGTCACAATGTTATTTAGTCACTTGTTTGTTTGGGTTGTTGAATGTTGGACAAGTTTGAGACCCCCCAAAAAATCGTATATCAAGACGTCTCTACATCTTTATTGGAAATCTACTGCAAATATCAAGCAATCCACATCTAACGATTTAATGATGCATCTTAACGACAGATCTTTTGAGTAGATTGTCACGGATTATTCATGCTTGAATTGCACATTATTTACCAGCACTGTAAGATACTCCGAGACTTACACTGTAAAGCAGTGTTATACCATTATTCTCAAAAAAAGATATATATATATATATATATATATATACATGTATAGATAGAAAATAATCTGTAATTATCAGAATATAAACCACACCGATTACTCTCATACAGTATTGCAGAATCTGCATATCATGTTCACCTGCATGCAGTACGAGTAGATGTGCTTGGTCGAGTGTTAAAACACACTAAACCATTGTAAAAATCAACACAATATTGTACCGTATGAACTCTAAACATATCAGAATTCTAAATGTACACAAGTACAAATATGCGATAATGTCCTCAATGAGTCTAAGACCAGTGCAGTGTCACATTATGAGCAAATACACACTGATTATTTCCTCTTTGGCCAAAAAGATCAAAGAAACGCACAAGTTTACCTCAAGAATGGCCTGCAAAAGAAAGCCAGTATGTTTACCACATTAATTTCGACAGGGCTAAATTTGGCATGCGGATATCATCACAGACAATACTACAAAGCCCTTAATAATAGTAAAAGTTCATGCGTTTTTTTTTTTCTTCTTCCGTGTTAGCATTATGAAGTTTCAGATAATGAAGGGAAAAGATGATTGTTGTTGAGTCCTCTGGACGGAAGACAGTGTTGTATAGCAGGCATGTAAATGAAGATACGTGTTTGCAGGGGTACCACAAAGATGAGACACATGTGCATATAATATAGTACATGTGTTGATGGAGGAGGCTCAGGGCTTCCAGAGTTTGAGCAGGCCGTCCTCGCTGTATGTGGCGATCAGATTCTGGTGAGGGTGGTGAGCGATGCCAATCACATCTTTTTCATGTACCTGTGGATGAATTACAGAGAAGCACTTGTTTAGTTTAAAGCAGATGCCATTTTTATGTCTAATTTAATGCAGACTTAATATACATGTACAGTTGATACTCTCTGATAAGCTTTATTTCTGTTTTTATATATATATATATATATAGGGCTTAACATTAACACCGCCACATGTGGGTATATTTTAGCTGTGGCGGGTTAGACAGCCACTTCCACTAGCCACTTTCGCTGGTTGAAAATAATTGTAAAATTGTAGTTCATCGAGAAGCAGCACGACTGACAAAATAACTGTTCGCGTGAGCAAAAGAAAGCAGGTGAATACTGAATGAGAGGATGATCACGTGCACAGTGAGAAGCAGGCTTTCTTCACTCACTAACGAGTGCTTCAGTATCGCGCAGGGCTGATGTGATGGGTGCGAGTGTTTATAAATATTGCGCACTCCCGTTTCCTTGAGCGAAGCAACATTGCCTGCAAACGCAACTTGTGCGATCAGTTCTCTTTGAAATAGACGGGACAAAAAGTGATGCTCGTGCACTCACAGTCCTGCTGCTTGCAAGAGCTCGAGATTTTTTTGTAAGCAGCAGTTGCCGCTTTCACTTTAACCATTCTTTGGACAGATTATTAATGGGCCTAAAGTTAACTGTGTGCACGCCATCATCCTTTCATTATCGCACATGGTATGTTTCCTTGCTTGCAAATAAATTTTTTTAATTTAAGGTTTAATTATCATCCTTTACAATAAAATTGCTTTATTAGGAGATTAACTTCCCGTTTATGTATAGTTAACTGGTGATCTGGGACCTTTAGCCAGGACAGACTACTGTGCATACTTTTAGATACATGACAATAATTCTATAAGTCAAATTTATGCATATAAAATATATTTTCCCAACAACAAAATTGTGGCTATTGAAAATGGCGAGTGGCTAGTAATGTTGAAAAACTACTAGCCGCAGTGGCTGGTGATTAAAAAAGTTAATGTCAAGCCCTATATATATAACACACACACACAAACAGATTTACTTTATACTGAACCAACTTGTCCTAATAAGAGTTACAGCATTAATCAGTTGTAACAAATTAAAACAAAAATGTTTTTTGATGCATCATAATCTTTTTATCAAAGAAAGCAAGCTTGAACAAAGCTTTAACATGCAAAACAAACACAAAGGAAAAAACATAAAACTAAACCCATTGTCACAAATCATCGAAAGATGCAAAGTGAAACAAAAAGCAAAGTGACGAAAAGCCTAATAGCAAAATCAAATAAACAAAGCTGAGAAAAGTGAAGATGGAGAAACAAAATACAAAACAAAACATGTTTTGATGTCAAATAAATCACAAAGCAAAAGCAGTGACGTCCAAAAACAAAACACACAGTCACGAATCATCAACAGTAACACAAGCAAATGATAAAATAAAAAGTGAAACTTGAGGAAAGCAGAGACCCTAAAACAACAAAACACGCTTTGATCTCATGAATTAATCCCAATCTTTAAAACACGTCTTGTTTTTTATTTTGGGGTTTCTTTGTTTCACTTTTTATTTTATATTTTGCTTTTGTTTTGTGACTCTTTTAAATGAAAGCAAACCAAAACACTCATTATCATCAAAGAAACCCATATACATTCAAAAGATTATGTTCGCTCTTTGTTCAAACTATTTATTTAAATTGAACTAAAACAACACAATTCTTGAGGTTTTTGGAGGGACAACTTAATTGTTTCATGTTCAATCCACTTAAGTTTGTAATAAGTTAACTTAATTCCTTCATGTTTCCCCAACACAAATTAATTGTGTGGAACCCAGGAATTTTTACAGTGTACAGACAAAGATATAATCAAATAGAGTTTAAAGTTTTCAATTCAAATGTGGTCATAATAAAGATCAGCATTAACCACATATTTGGATTCTCTGTTTTTCTGGAGTACCAAGAAGTCGAGTTCTTCCAGCTGTGAGTCTTGACTGAACCAAAGCGTGTCTGCTGGATATGCAGCATGTGCTGTGCTGTGCGGGGCAGGGAGGGGGTTACAGTACCGTGAGCGTTCTCTCCAGCTTGCCAGTGATGGTGCTGAAGCAGTACAGCACATAGTCCTCTCCCACACAATAAATCCATTCGCCACGTGGAGACAACGTGCAGCAAACAAAGTCAGCCCCTTCCCTCACACCAGAGCAGAAACTCCTCATCACCTGCAGAGGAAAGAGGAGGAGATGAAGAGCAGCCCAAAACACGCAAGACTGAGTCATCAAATGCGTCGACACACGAGTAGGCGAGACGGCTACGCCTCTTACGCCAGCAGACACCCAGAACATTAAGTGCGCAGTTATTTTTAGCAAACCTCACAACCTGCGTTGGAAGTTGCTGCATTTTTTTTTTTACTTCTGCTTAACATCCTGCATTTAGTCAAGGTTTTTAATTCACAAATGGTATAAATATGTGCAGCATGTTGTCTGTTTGGAAAATATAAACACACTGGTCATTTTCTTTTATAATCATGGTGTACATTTTAAGGGGGCATGAACTTAGAAATCTAAATCTTGATCTTTGTCATCGAATACATTTATTAAAAGTACATTTTAAAATAGCTTAAAGGGTTAGTTCACCCCAAAATGAAAATTCTGTTATTAATTACTAATTGTGTTCTGGAGATGAACGAAGGTCTCAGGAGATCCTTGAGACCTTCGTTCATCTTCAGAACACAATTATAATATTTTAGATGAAATGCGAGAGCTCTCTCATCCCCTATAGACAGCAAGGGTCCTGAGATGTTCAGAAAAGGAACCAAAACATTGTCAAAATTCCAAAAGCTTTCCAAAATATTTAAATATGCAAACTGTTAGCCAATCATAACAGTAAATGTTGAAAGTGTATAATTCACCACGTCTATTCAAAATGTGTGATCCAATTAGGGAGGTCAAAACAGAACAGTAAATATTGCTTTTTAAATTATGCCATTTATAGCATAATAGCATAGAGAGCTGTACAAAATAATAATAAAAAGGTCCAAAAGGGTTTTTTAGATGTTAGTATCAGTATTGTTATTGTTTAGGATATCTATAAGCTAGTGTGCTCCAAAACAGTGACAAAATTTGTGTTTAGAAGATATAAAACTGATATAAACATGTAAGGCTTGTAGTTTGTCACTTCCGCCTAAATGGATCAACGTTAGATCCCCTCATACTTCAGTTTCTCATCAAATCTTGACCAATCAAATGCTCTCTAGTGTCTCAAACATTCTCACTGGCAGAGCGGTGATAAAGCAAAACGCTATTGGCTGTTTTATAAAAAGGGGAGGAGCTACACTATGTCCCACCCTCTCTTCATGTTTCAGTTGAGATTACTTCAAAGATCGAATAAAAATGCGCATTTCAAAGCACTTCACAGGATCCGTTAAGTCAATTTGGTCAATTTGTGTTCTCACCTGACCATGAATGTTCGTAACAACCACTGTGTTGGTCCTATTGCTCACTACAAAGTGCTCAGGGGTCTTTGGAACCAGCACAACATTGTTGACCGTGATGTCTGTACCCTCAGGGATGTCAGGGGTTTTTATTGTGTGGGTGCAATCCATTGTCTTCAAGGTCCAGACCTGAAAAAAAAAAACATAATTGAGCGAGGAATTCCTCAAAAGTACATCTAAAAGACATAGGCTAGTAAAGGCAGGACACCACAGTGCGAATACGTACTTTTACCGTGCCGTCCGCCGATGCGCTAATGACATGCTGGCCGTCGTGCGAATAGATGACATCGTTTACGTGAGCTGTGTGGCCTCTAAACTCCTTCAAACACTTTCCTGACTTCAATCCATGAATCCTGAGCATAGAAATCCAGGGGTTAGAAATTAAATTGTAACCACAACTTATTTCTTATTAAATGTTAAGCTCAAGAACAGGAGTGACAACCAAAAACCGAACGAAATGAAGCAAAACATAAAACGGAAGCTTGTTATGTTGTCATGAATCAATCATTATCAGCAAAGAGCTTAAAACCCAAAAGTGTAACACTTAAAATAACATTAAAGACCATTTTAAAATCAAGCAATGCTTTTGTGTACAACCTGCAACATTATTTTCTCATCTTACGATCCACAAATTCGATTTATTATAATGTAGGCTTGAGCAAATGAGTGACAAAGAAACACACTCCCAAGTTACGATGCGATCAATTAATGTGATTCATTTCTTGAAAACATAAAGCCTGAGCAAAGCTGACACTCGACAAACAAAGGAAAAAAGTCAAACTTAGAACAAAACAACAACCAAAACAAAATACAAAAAAAACAGGACACCAGAATAAAGAGATGATTGATATATTTTTGACAAATGAATTTTGAGCCAAGACACCCAAAACAAAGCGAAATTAAAGCACAAAAAAACCCCATACCCGGCTAAAATACAACAAAGCCAACCTAAAAACAAAGCAAAATTCATTCATTCATTTTCTTTTCGGCTTACTCCCTTTATTAATTAGGGGTCGCCACAGCGGAATGAACCGCCAACTATTCCAGCATATGTTTTACACAGCGGATGCTCTTCCAGCCACAACCCAGTACTGGGAAACACCCATACACTCTCACATTCACACACACACTCATACACTACGGCCAATTTAGCTTATTCAATTCACCTATTGACCTTATTCTTCAATGCGGAAGTGTGCTTGCTTCCGATTAAGCTGCCTATGGAAAAAAATGACTAGGAATGATAAACGCCAGAAAAAGGTCAAACTACTTGCTCTACAAACAAGTGTGTTCATGACTATACAGACAAAGTAGAATAATATAACAAGAAAATATCAGTTTGCAACATCAAGCAGCATAACGAGCTGCTTTTAACATCTAAAAATGAATGGAAGTGAATGAGACCGGAAGTCTCGAGCCAAGGAATAAGGTGAATACCACGTCTTTGGACTGTGGGGGAAACCGGAGCACTCGGAGGAAACCCACGCCAACATGGAGAGAACATGCAAACTCCATACAAAAATACCAACTGATCCAGCCCGGGTTCGAACCAGCGACCTTCATGCTGTGAAGTGACAGTGCTACCAACTGGGCCACCGTGCAGCCAAAAAGCTAAATAAAAGCAAAAAAAAAAAGCATACCTAATACAACAAAGTGAAATAAAAGCAAACAAAAAAAACATACCTAGCTAAAAATACAACAAAGCAAACACAAAGGTTATAAATGGAGCAACTCGTCGTCGCACGACCAGTTCATTTGGTTGATCATCACCATCAGATATAATAATTGATTTCTTCAAAGAGTGAAGCCAAACCCCAAGAATCACTTTTAAAATATTTGACATCAGTCATAATAACTTAGCCTGCAACTAACATGATTCTATTGTTTTACTTAAAAACTCTCTTATTGTTTTAATCTGTAGCGTTCACTGCTACATAATTAAGTGGGTTTCCGTCATTGTTTTCATCTGTTCTTGGAGTTCTATTTATAATGTTTTCTAAAAATGCATCAACAAAACATTCAAAAAAACAACAACAATTCTCTCCTCTCAAGCACGTGAAATTCCACCCACATGCACCACGAGAGTCGAGCGCTGACGCCCAGCCGCAGAACTACTGCAGTCAGGACTGAGAGAGAGAGAGATATACAAGATTCACTGTACAGCCAAATAATCCTGAATATCCCTCAGTTCCAGTCGCTACATGACAATTATATGTATACTGTAAATATTCCTTTCTATTTTATTCTATATTATTATTGTTATTATTTTCATCAATATTGTTAAAGCTCCTATTATCTATGTTGTGTTTTTCCTTCCCTGCTATGTACACTTTGGCAATATGTACCCATGTATGTTATGCCAATACAGTGAACTGAACTGAATTGAGAGAGAGAGAGAGAGAGAGAGGGAGAGAGCATACAAACATAAAACAGACCAACTTTTACATATCATCTCTAATGTTAGGCTGGAATTCACGTGTCTCCCGCACTCACACACACACACAAGAGCATAAATCCAATCTATTGCAAAGGGGGCGGGGCTAGCATTATTCAATAAGGAGCCAATAGCAGAACGGCTTTACATCTTCATGCCTCCCATTCTAAAGAGCTGGAATGACAAAACGTCTGCCTCTGTGTTGGCAGATGTGCGGGCTACAGAAACACATTATCTGTACGTGCTCCTTCTCTGCAGCACGTGGCCAATCACGCTTCTCACCACCCACATGCACCATGAGTGCCTAGAAATGACAGCCAGCCTAAGACAGTGCTGCAGTCATGCTGAATCGGAGCATGTGCCGGAATATTCCTAATGATGTTTAACACCCAGACCACGACTTGAGATTTTCCTTCTCCTCCTCCTCCGCCCCTGCCTTTTTCTGTCTACAAAGCATCCGTGGCAAAACATTTGAGGAAGGTAACCTACAGTTTCCTGCTGGCACTTGTTATCACATAGCAACTGATCATCTTCTTCTGCTGCATGTAATAACGCTCCTGGTGTGAGAGCCATTACATGCTTGGCTTAACCTTCTGTTTCTTTTCCTTTTTGCTAAGCAGGAAAAATCACAGCTATTAGCTGACTATCAAAACAAAGCAAAAATGCTGATGTAACGATTTCATTGTTGATTCTTAGAGTCAAAGGATGCTTAATGTTGAAGATCAAGGAGAATTAGGACATCATAGATTATTAGGTGAAAGCAGCAAAAAATGGCTTTTGTCTCCGACCTGCAACCTGGTTTTGGGGAGCCAGATTCATTAAATGATTCATAAAAATTGTGAAATACTGTTTTTTTTCTTTGTAACTCATATATAATATGTTTATATGTAAGAATGCTTCTTAAGAATATTATATATATACAGTGCTCAGTATATATGAGTACACCCCCCACAAACCTCTCATTTAAATTAATATTTTCTATAGGATGCTTTACAATATTATATTTGTGCATATACATTAGTTTAGTCAGTACTGAAGCCACATCTGGAGCTAATCTAACAAAATAACTTACAATAATGGTTAAAAAATTTGTAGCCCAAATTTATATGTTGGGGGGAAAATATTAAATATAATTTTCAAAAAAATCAAAAATCAATAAAAATAAAAATATATACAATTTTGTTGAAATGTTGCAGTTTGTAAAAAAATTTTTTAGCAATATTTTGCATGAATTTAAATGTATTATCTTTCCATTTCTAAAGATGTTCTGTGACTAAAATATTATTTTAATAAATATATCTGTTTAATAAATCTGTTTTGCTCAAATGCACCAATATATATTAGCCATATTCACTGAGAAACGAATACAAATATTCATTTTCAAAATGGGGTGTACTCATATATGCTGAACACTGTGTATATATATACAGTGCTCAGAATATATAAGTACACCCCTCACAAATCGATCTTTTAAATTCATATTTTTAATAGGAAGCTATACAATATTATATTTGTGCATATACATTAGCTTAGTCAGTACTGAAGCCAAATGTGGAGCTAATGTAACAAAATAACCTACGATAACGGTCCAAAAACTAGTACACCTAAATGTATATGTTATAGAAAAATATTAAATACAATTTTTAAAAAGAGTAAAAATCAAGAGAAGCAAAAAAATGTACAAATTTTGTTGAAATTTTGTAGGTTGTAATTTTTTTTTTGCAATATTTTTATTAATTTAATTGTATTATCTTTCTATTTCTAAATATGTTCTGTGACTAAAATATTATTTTAATAAATATATCTGTTTAATAAATTTGCTTTGTTTAAATGCACCAAAATACGCCTATATTCACTGAGAAATGGATAAAAATAAAAATAAAAATGTATTGATTGTTACAGAAGAGTAAATAAAAGAGAAAAGAAAAATTTGGGCCAAGCAATAAATGAAAGAAATAAAATAATCTTGAGATTAAAATCATTAATATGCGAGATCAAACTTCTGAAATTTCAAGAAAAAATATTACATATATATTATAAAGTGTTGAGTATAACTTTTTTGAGAAAAAAAAGTAGTTTTGTTTGAAGAAAACACTTGTACATTTTTGAGGAAATTGTAAAAATAAAATGTTAAAAATAAACATTAATGTTTGAGAATAATTTTGGGAAACAAAATGAAAAATTTATGAAAAAAGGTTCAATAAATGTTGAGAATAAACTCATTAAGCTGTGAGAATAAAGTCGTTTTGTTTTGAGAAAAAAAGTGTAATTTTGAGAAAAAGAACAAATGTCATTCATTACGTTTTGAGAATAAAGTTGTTTTGTTTAGAGAAATAAATGGTTGTTAATCACCAAAGCATCTTGTTTTCTTCACAAAAGAAGAAAATATTTTTAACTTATCAAGAACTGCACAATCAAATTCACCCCCTTGTGGCAGTCGCACAGTACTTCAATCATAATGAATTTTAATCATAGCGTCAACATGGGTGCTATACTGATTTGGGTTGTGTATAAGGTAATTATCCAAATTCTAATTATAATCTGATCATATTTGGCAAGTGTAAACAAACAGAATAAGTGTAAATAATAAAATATATATATATGAAGAGTTGAGATGCAAAAGCCTTTGGGGCCTGTCATACAACCGGCGCAATAAGGCATTATTTATTAAGGCATAATTTTTTTGCTATTTTCAGACCAGCGCAACTCTAATTTTCACGTTTTGCTCCACTTTGTTTAAATAGCAAATTCATTTGCGCCTTTTTTGTGGGCTCATGGGTGTGCTGGTCTAAAGAGGAGGCGTCTTAAGACACATTGTTGGCACGTTGAGGAACTGAAATAGACTGTGCCATTGACCAACTAAAAGCTGGTCTAAAGTCCGGCGCAGAGCACGTCAGTTATGTGCCTACGTGGGTTCAAACGTTCAAATAAATTGCTTAATACACACAGAATGTACAGCAAAACACAAATATCTTTACATATGAAAAAAATTAAAGGATTAAAATGTTGCAAAAATTATTATTTTCTACATAAATATAAAAACCACTACCTCCATGCCTTCTTCATGTTGTTGTTTTTTTTTTCAGTTTATTCATGACAATCTGCATTTGTATAATGTTATTATTAGTAGTAGTAATATTTATTATATGCATATTTATATTTGTTTTATTAAAAAACTATTTAGATTTGTCCACCTGTCGGGTTTTGGAGACGTATGCATGACCATATGGGGCATAAGAATAGGACGTGTGTTTGGATATAACTCATTTTTTGACCACACTTTGTTATTTTGCTAGAAATTAGAACTGAATTTAGAAATGGTTTTGAAACAAATCTTTGTGCTTAACAAATTAAATTAAATATGTAGGCTAATGGATGTCTTTGGATGGAGTGCGTACAACACCGTTTACTTACTCCACAAAAGTAAAGAGTAAAAGTAAAGTAAAGAGAAAGTAAAGAGGCTGAATGGAGGAGGCTCGTTCTTTATCCTCATGCAGATGGTCTGTTTAACTGTTTTCTCGCTAGTGAAGCGTTCTGTTTTTCCACTTACAAAGTCCGCCATGTAAATAGCAAATGTGCCATGGCGTGACGCAACTGACTCTTAAAGGGAATGGGAGATGATATTGATTGGTTTAATGCATGTTATGCTCAAAACACAGCCATAACTCATTAAGAGAATAAAAACAGTCCTGTTAGACCATGCGCAGGGGCACAAACTTTATTTTTCTGTCCTTAAAATAGCAAAAGTCAATTCGGACATGCCCTTAATACATTTGCGCTATGCGCTTTAGACTTTGTGCCTAGATCATTCAAATAGAGCCCTTTAAGTGCCAACTGAAATTTTCCTAAGAGTCCAATGTGTAGGTTTATGGCAATGAGTATTTTCTTTTTTCATTACCTTTAAAGTAAAATAACTGAACATAAATATAGCTAAGAAATATGATTTCAGACGGCACTCTCATTATATAAAATACAATTTTTACAAATCCATTTCAAGCTACATTAATTTGCTTTCACAAGATAACATATGTATTGCAAAGCCTCTTTCATTTGTATTTATTTGGGCTGTAGACATACCAGCGCAACGTCATGGAAAGCAATGCAGATATGCCAGAAAACAAAAGATTGCCAGAAGACATGAATACACTGTGTGGGCAGTCAATCAATTACGTCAGATACCAACTGGATGCGCAACTAATCAGATTTAAATTGACAGTCTGAACAAGGCTTAAATGTCTGTATAATTACAGTCGCTCTAGAAAGCACATTCAGGGTGCCAAAAACCCATTCATTACACAATCAATCACCACTTGCGAAATAATAATGCAATAATAATGATCGAATGTGTAAAAGCGGTGCATGATGATTTGCATAATAATACGGCTTTATGATATTCAGACATGTAATAGTATGTTAAACCTGATGATCTGGTCAAAGGATGAACTTAGTAGTTGAGTGCTGTCCCGGTTGAAGCAGACACTGGTCACCGCTTTGCTGTGGGCTCGTTCCAATCTATTCAGACACGTCCCGTTCAGAATTCTCCAGACCTGGAATAAGAAAAGAATACATCTTTTCACATAACGGAGATCATTAAAATACATTGTGCTGAGCTGCTGGTGTGCAATGAGATGTAACTGTGAGAGTCTTCATTCAATAAAGATGATGAAAGCGTTACTTTCCATAAAACACTGAATCAGGATCACATCCAAACAGGGACTTTTTAATAATAATAATAATGAAAGATCAGCTTTCTTGTTAATAAAGGACTGGAGCCACAATTGTAATCAAATGCACTGTGATTAAAAGACTAAATATATAATGGTTGGAGGGTTTAATTAACGCTTGCCTTCAGACCTGCTGCCCTCTGAGATCTGAAAAGCCCAAGTGCCACTCACAATTTTAGGTTCAATATGATTTTTTAATAATGGCTTGAAGAGAACTGCTCATTGCATTAACCCTTTATCTGGCAAAGAACCATATATGGTAACTTCATTGGCATACATACAGTAGTCAACATTTAATAAGTTTTTCAAAATTGTCCTAAGGCATGAATGACTGTTGTTTAATCATTTTAGGACAACTTTGATGAAAGTTTTTGATCCACTTCAAATGTACTTTTTTTTTTTTTTTTGTAAGTTCAAAGGTCTTGTCATAAACCCCAGCGGCACTCCATAGTTTTTCTCCAAGTTTAGTAGTAATCAAGGGCACAAACAAATTAAATACATATTCCTATAATATACAAGTGAAGTCACCTAATATTTCCTCAAGTCTCTAATGGTTCATTTAAAGATTCATTCATTCTCTGACCTGTCAGATGATCCAGTTTGCTGTAATTGGTTGTTACGAACAGTTGGGAAGTGAAACTTGTTTTGGCCATTCAGAATCTATTCTTTTTTTAAGGAGACAATAGTTTTATTTGCCATGCACTTTGCAGACCTATCACAATCATAAACAGCTACACTGCACACAGCATGAAAGGTAATATCTCAACATCATTACTCCACTGTTTAGTGTCACAAGGAATCATTTAATGCTGATTTGAGGTGCATTTAATGTGTTGAAGTGAGAAAAATCAGCAGAGTTTATTTGAAATGGAAATCTTTTGTAACATGGTAAATGTTTTCATCATTAATCTTGATCTATTTAATATGCCCGTAATAAGGGTATCCTTTTTTTCTGTTTGATCACGAGAACAATAGCTGAGTTTCCATCACCCTGTGTGAATGTGCATTTTAAAGCATTGCAGGAAAAATGAGCAAAGCGTTTGTAACTTTTTTTGTACATAACATATTTTGTATATATATTGTATATATTGTATGTAACATCATTAAATTTCTTATATAAAAATGAAACTGTGAAGAAAAAGATATTGTATTTAACTCAAAAAAATAAACAGATTTTCAATAGTGATCTCAGACTACATTTTTTAATTAATAATTCCTAACAGATAAATCCCTTTATAGCTAATACATCCAAAATAGAGGTTTCCATGATTTTTGCAGGCCTTTTAAAATTCCCTGATACTTCCAGGTTTTGCGAGACCGAGTGAACCCTGGTGTTTCCTGGCATTGTGTGGACATGGTCAGAGGCCACGGCTGGAGCTGGGCGTGGCCACTGAAGGCACCGGGTGGAGACAAAAACATCAATTTTTTAAATAAAAAATCCCTTAATTTGCAAATAAAGGTTTTTATGCTCACTTGAGGTGGTTTTGGACTTGGGTTAATCCGAATAATGTAAATTGGAAATGTATTTGCTGAATAAACTCTAACGTAGCAAACATTACACCCACATGACCAATGATCGGACTCCAATATGCTTACTCTTGGTTGCTAGGTTACCAATACTACAGTCAGCCACTCTACCTGATGCAAACGCACCTAATGTGAATGTGGGATTTTTTTCTTTTTTCGCAAAACTTTAAAATTATTATCTTCATGTTAGGATGGAAACTCAGCTAGTGTCTCTTAGATCTGCTAGAAAATAAACAAACAAGTTTTTCCACGAATCTATCCAGAAGTGTCTTCCCACATTACAATATATTGCCAATACAATAAAGTTCTCTTCAACAAACAATTGTTCTTAATATCAGGACCACACCTGTATCTTTCCATCCTGAGCTCCAGAGGCGATCACGTGGGAGTCGTGACTTACTGCCAGACACAGCACAGCTTCATCCATCATCATGAATTTATCCTGAGCCTGGTACTTCAGATCCTGCCCACAAAAATAAACAATCACAAAAACCATCACACCAAAAACAACACACACGGCAGGTTGAAAAAGATAGTGTACATGACACAATTTTTCTCAGAAAACATATTTATAAAGGTGGTGTTGACTTGGAATTTTCTACAGATGTCCAGTAATCCATACATACAAAACTAACTCGTTTAAAAATTAGGTTAGGTGTAATGAAATGACACAGGGAAAAAGTATTGAACACATGAAGGAGGGGAGGTGTAAAAATGCATGGAATGCCCAGACAGCAGCTGAAATCTCTCAGTAGTTAGAAAGCAATGCTGTTTCTCGTCAATGTAAATGAATATTAACTGCTTCAGTCCAGCATCTACATTACCAGGATGATGAAAATGAAATAAGGGTGGACATTTCAGCAAGACAATGATCCCAAACACAGCCAAGGAAACTCTCAACAGGTTTCAGAAAAGAAAATAAAGCTGCTAGAATGGCCCAGCCAATCAACTGCCCTGAAACCAATAAAAAGTAAGAGCTAAAGATCAGAGTTCATAGACGAAACCCACAGAACCATCAAGATTTGCAGACCAACAAGCCTTTTATATGAGTAATTAAATATATTTCAGTAATTCAGTGCTTTCCCCTTTCTCCTGATGAAAAAAAAAATAGTTTTGGTCTATTTGTATGTTTGGATTGTTACCAAACTCTGGTACAATTTCACTATTCTTTTAAATCAAGGTTTTCAATTAAATGAAATGAAATAAAAAATACAACTGATTAGAAATTAAAATAATTGATGGCATATACACTACCTGACAAAAGTCTTGTCATCGATCCCAGTTGTAAGAGCAACAAATAACAACTTGACTTCTAGTTGATCATTTGAAAAAGTGGCAAAAGGAAGATTTTTCCGATGAATCATCTGTTGAACTGCATCCCAATCATCACAAATACTGCAGAAGTATTTCTACCTATTGGAACCCACATAGACCCAAGATTCTCACAGAAATCAGTCAAGTTTGGTGAAGGAAATTTCATGGTTTGGAGTTACATTCAGTATGGAGGTGTGCAAGAGATCTGCAGAGTGGATGGCAACATCGACAGCCTGAGCTATCAAGACATTTGTGCTCCCCATTACTTTACAAACCATAGGAAAGGGCTAATTCTTCAGCAGAATAGCACTCCTTCTCATACTTCAGCCTCCACATCAAAGTTCCTGAAAGCAAAGAAGGTCAAGGTGCTCCAGAATTGGCCTGCCCAGTCAAAAGTCTGGGGGGTAAGATGATGGAGGATGCATTGAAGATGAATCCAAAGAATCTTGATGAACTCTGGGAGTCCTGCAAGAACGCTTTCTTTGCCATTCTAGATGACTTTATTAATAAGTTATTTGAGACATTGCAGAGATGTATGGATGCAGTTCTCCAAGCTCATGGGAGTCATACACAGTATGAATTATATTTCCACTGCACCATGACTTTATATTCTATACTGTACATTATTTCAGTTAAGTGACAAGACTTTTGTCTAAGCAAAGTCAGACATTACTGTCCTAATTAAATAATTAAAAACCAAGGCATGATCATATTTTATTTTAGTAAAATAAGCGTAATCTAGAGGCCTTTGCCTTTTATATATGCCACTTCTGATACAAAATGACCAGCTAGAAGTCAGGTTATTGTTCCTAAAACTTGGATAGGTAACAAGACTTTTGTCAGGTAGTGTACATGAAGTGAGGTTAGTTTCTTGTGTCAACAAGAAAGAAAAACTACAACCACAACATTTTCTTTCAAACAGCTAGTAAGCCAGGTTTCTCGCACTGTACATTCAAATTCCACAGTAATAGTACCAGAGAAGTCCACATATGAGAATGGGGCAGGATTTATTTTTGTCCCCAACAGCCTTAGCTCAACCTGATAGACGTCACAGAGTGTGGGGTGACCCATATTTTATACCTCTGAGGTTTCAGTAGGAACCAAGGCTCTCCCGACAGAAAAATTAAGCCACACTAAATGTGAAAGTATATTTTTGCCCCCTCAAAAACAGGCCTAGGACATCTCACGTGTTGCCTTTATTCATGGATCAAGGAGATAATGTTCTTGAGCTCTGTGATTGGGAAGATCAGCCTTCAAATACATAGATATGAATTTAGACTGACTAAAAGTATATTTTATTGCTAATATCTCACTTTCTAAGCATTAAAAACAATCATCATATTTAGCAGAGAAACTGGATAGAACTACTGGAAAGAGTTCATTTTATTGCAAGAATGACATTTAGCAAAGGGATGATATGCAGATGATAACCAGTTTCATTTTTCTCCCCATCGCTTGCAAGCGGTTACAGTATCCTCATGAATCATTGTCTGGCAAGCATTTCTCCCTGGATGAAAGCCCATCATCTCAGGCTGAATATACTGAAAACTCCTGTGCTGCTGCTGTTCACCCCGGCCAAGAACTACCAGTGCCAATGCCCTGTCATTTCAATATACAACTCGATGAATTCATCCACACAGAATGCCAAAAACCTTGACGTCACAGCAGACAAAGACCTGTCATTTTCAGCCCACATACCAACCGCTGTCAAGACAAGTTCCACCAAAGGAGAATCTGTAAAGTCAAACAATTCTCACCAGAGCAGCTTGAGATCCTGCTGTAGGACCTGGAACATTAGCACATTTACAATTTGTTCACAAATGGAAAGTTGGGTTGATTAAAATGAACTCAATTGCTCTGTTCATCTAAATAAGTGTGAACTCTGCCATCCGAACCTTGGTGTTCATCAACCTAGTGGACTAGTAGACTACTGAAAAATGGCTCTCAGTCTACTTCCAAACAAAAACGACAAAAAAAACTATGGTTTGAAATAAACAAACCAAAATGCAACCATAAAAAGGACAGAATGCTCGAGAATGCTAAATTTTTCTATCCAAAATCATAATGCTTCTGAATAGTTCAACACAGGTGTCAGAAACACATCTCCTTGTGTGTATGGCAGATTATTTTCTAGTGCTTTTCTGACACTTTCACACATTTTATAAGATCTTCACAAGTTCATAAAAGCCTACAGTTCATCTGTTTTCCAGTTGACTTTCACATTTTTAGATATGGTCACATCTCACCTCTTCTAAGCTATACTCAATGGCTCTATTCATTGTAAGATTAAAAAAGTTGGTAGAAAAGCATCTCTCTTGCCTCCCTTGGGCCTTATTAGTGTTAAAAGACTCTATAAAGCACACCTTGGCATGAGAGGGTAACTAAGGCTGCCTGTACACTAGTGCTTTTCATTTTAAAACCACTTTTTAATGTCCACTGGTGTTTTTAATGTCTCCATTGACACTACGCTGCCTAAAATGATGATGATCAAGCGACCATTCAAACTCACTTGGCATGTGCATATTTTGCTGTTATCCGTACTTGCAGTCTACTGGTTGTGTAATGGTCATTTGAGAAGGGCTTGACGTTTCACAGGGAATGATTGTAGATAGCCATGCCTCCATTTCCAAATTTAGTTTTTTAGTCTGTCTGTACTGAAATAGAACAACAGTATTTCAAAACTAAAATGCAGTCTTTAGCAGTTTCAAAATGCTCCGTTGTCACGGGTGGAAGATGTGTAATGTAGATGCTAGGTGTAACTATAATAAAATATATGCATTAAAAAGAAAAGTCAGGGAAGATGAGGCAGTGCCACAATATTTGCTCACACAAATAAAACCCATCTCTCTGTTTCATGAGCACCTGCATCCACACATTAGTAGAAACTAATAAATATAATGGAAAAATCAACTAAAATCTAAGTAATCAACTCATCCACACAGATATCAATACTGTAAATCATGTGAAAACAAAGTGATTCTAATGAAATAAAGCACTGCTTTAGAATAAAGCATTAAAAAAAACAGTAAGGATTTTGTCTCTTTCAGAGCCTTACTCCATGCCACTAATGAAGAAATGTAAAAAACAAAGAGAAAGTGAGAGAACAAGTCTATTTTCTTGGAAAATCTATGTATTTACGGGCAGTATAATCTATGCGCTTGCAGTATATACTCACCTTGCAAATTTTACCAGTGGTGAAGTTCCAGACTTCAATGAAACCGTCAACAGATCCAGTGATCAAATACTGTCCATCAGGAGAGAATCGAGCACACTCTACATGGGACTTTGGTCCAAACTGTATCATACATGTACATGGGAAATGGGAAAATGTATTAAAATAAGAAAGAAATAGTATTATTTTTAATATTAGCTTTTGACTTTAATATTGCTCCAAAACTCCTTGCTCCTTTATCTTTGACCACCTTATATTTAATATTTTAATAATTTTTAGAAATCCAAGCACCCCTCTGGTTTTCTGGACCCCAAATGAAGCTCTGACTTTAACAATGTCAGCTATGCTTTGAGACACTACCAACCCCCAACAAATGGTATGCAGTGTGTTGATATTAGTCCAAAAGCAGTGTCAAAGTGAGATTGGCAGAACACAGAGAGTGAAAGCCTCAGGTCACAAAAGCAATTAAACGTTCATATGCTGAGCCCTGTAGCATGAAGGGTATTCAGATAGACCTTTTAATGCAAATGGACAGAGCATCCATTACTTATTTCTATCTTAAAACATTTGTACCTTCTCCTTCAAACAGTAACAGTAGCTTTCATATTTTTCTGACAAACAAACAAACAAACAAACAAACAAAAAACACATTTATACAAACCACAAATGGCAGGTCAACTAATATTTATTTATCTTTAATACGTAATGTAAGAATAATTTGCCACATTCATTATTTCTAAATAGTAAAAATGATATTTCTACATGAGCGTAGAGATTTTGTAAAACTCAGGACTCGCCTGAATGTTTGAATTAAAGAGCTTTGAAAAGTGTACACAGAGTAGTTGCTAGTTCTAACATTGGCATATCACTAATGTCTTTAGCATATTGTTAACATAAACTAGCATGTTTATATTTGATAGTTGCTACCATGTTTTAACACAATGCTAGCAGGCATAAGCCTCTTACTAGAAATTCAGCACGACATTTTTAGCTGTTACTAACATGTATTGGCACTAGCATGCATTAGAATGTTGCTAACATGTTTTAACATTTACCATGCTGTTAACATTTTTTATCACTATGCTAGCAAGTTGTTACCATGTTTCTAGCATGTTTTAGTACTAACATGTTGCGACCATGACTTAACAGCTACCACATTTCATGTTTCTATGCTTTGGTTTACCAATGGTTTACATGTTTTAACATTTTGCTAGCACGAATTAGCATGCTGCTCGCACATTTCAATGATGTTTTGCACACGGCTCATATTATAACATGCTGCTAATATGTTTATCATGTAAAGCATTTTGCTAACATGAATTAGCATGTCGTCTGCATTTTAGTGTTTTTTTAATTACACACTGAACTCACCTTTATGAGGCGACTGAGCTGTGTGGGGAAACGCTCTTCCTCCATGTCCTTCAATGCACCTTTGCCCCGAAACAGCTCCAGAGACATGCCTGGAGGCAGGAGACCCTGGTGCTGCTGCCACTTCAGAGACTTACAAAAGACAATGTGTGCAAAACAGACAAAAAATGAGTAGAGAATGGAAAAAAACTGCTAATACTGCTCAGTTAACAGAGACGGTGTAGAATATACACAATTCTTGAAAGCGTAAACATGCTAAACCACAAAAATACTTATTTTTACTTACTAGCATTGCTAATGAGCCAAACTGTCTAAGCGCTTTGGTCTCCTGTAATCTATATAGAGCCCCCTCACATATACGGCCCTGTAAAAAACAAAGGACGTTGTGATACATGCAATACAAAAGGCACCACATAAATAAATAGACTGCAACAGGTTAGGTTGAAAAATATATAAAAGGTGTTAAACCTGGCCAAGAAGACCCATGAGGCGGGAAGGTGGCACCAAACAGACCTCTCCAGCAAAAGCTTGAGCGATAGCCAGCCTCCGCTTCTCTTTACTGCTGCCCACTGGATATGCCTGCAAGCCAATGCCAAGAAAAGAAGTGAATCATTGTTTCACAAAAATATTATCCGCCTTGGACGGATAATGCTAAGTGCGATTATGCAATCCGTTATTCAGTTATTTTAGCTGTAAACAATGGTCAGTTGAGATGCATCCACTGTGATCAATTTATCCTAATCATAAAAACACAGATTTGGACACAAGTTTTTCCATTTACTGTACTTAGTAGTTATGTTATTTAGCTATAAACACAAATGCAAGACTTGTATATTCACAAATAATACTTTAATGACCATAAAAGAAGTTTGTAAGTTGGGAGTTCAATGTACAGTAAGTTCACATTCACACAAAGTACACATCAACATTTCTGCCCATAGATGTTAACAGTGTTATTCTGACATCTTTGTGATTTGAACGTGCAAAGACATATTAGTGTTGTAACTTGTGGTGCAAAACAATGCCAAAATTGATTGATTTGCCAAAATAATTTACAAAATGAGCCTTAAGCGCATACCTTTTGTGAGTCGAAGTATGGGTGTGTGAGCAGGGTCTCCATACGCGAGTAGCGCTCAGGCTGAGTGTGTTTCAGCATGATCATGGGAT
This sequence comes from Danio choprae, assembly GCA_903798125.1. Classification (NCBI taxonomy): domain Eukaryota; kingdom Metazoa; phylum Chordata; class Actinopteri; order Cypriniformes; family Danionidae; genus Danio; species Danio choprae. Next base: position 1,923,876 of record CAIGQW010054073.1, on the reverse strand, counting down.
CAGTTTGCTTTAGTAAACACTGAGCTGCTCCCAACTCACCCAACTCAATCAACTCCAGCACAATCTAAACAAACAACAACAAAACATGTCTAGTCTCTGCACAGTTCATTGAAACAAGAGACTTAAACAGCAAATAGATACCAAGACACAAGCATATCAACTACAGAAAAACCTCTGTTTTTTGAAAACGTACATAAAGAAAGACAATATTGCATGAACAAATGGCATTACGACTTGATATTATTCATGGTTTAATTTTAAATATTATTTACAAAGGTTATTGTACATACATAAATAATGTCTACTAATGTTTCAGTTAGCTTTTGTAAAATTAGGTTTGACTACTGTCATTCAACAAAACATTTATGTAAAAATGAAACACTCTGACTTGCACTGATTATTCATTCATTCATTTTCTTTTCGGCTTAGTCCCTTTATTATTCTGGGGTCGCCACAGCGGAATGAACCACCAACTTATCCAGCATATGTTTTACGCAGCGGATGCCCTTCCAGCTGCAACCCATCAATGGGAAACATCCACACACACTCAGTCACACACATACACTACAGAATTTAGCTTACCCAATTCACCTATATTTTTGAACCTGTGGGGAAAACTGGAGCACCCGGAGGAAACCCACGCCAACACGGGGAGAACATGCAAACTCCACACAGAAATGCCAACTGACACAGCCGAGGCTCGAACCAGCGACCTTCTTTCTGTTAGGCGATTGTGCTACCCACTGCTCCACCATGCGGCCTTTGCACTAATTAAAATGTATCAAATTTTATTATCCAAATATATTTAAATCTTCCTTATGACAAATGGAAAACGTTTGGTTTAAAGGATTGTCAAGAATTTTGGTATACATTACAAACTATTGTTGTGAGGAATTTTATTCTGTAGATGATGAAAAAATATGTAATTTCAATTTTAAAAAGTTGCAAGTTTTTGATGCTTAAAGGAATAGTTCCCTCCAATATTTATATTTACTCACTATTTACTCTCCCTCAAGTGGTTCCAAACCTTTATGAGTTTCCTCTTTCTGTTGAACACAAAAGAAGACATTTTAAAGTCTGTTGAAACCAGTAAGCATTGACCTCCAAAGTCAAACAGAATACTACATAAGTCAATGCATACAGGTTTCCAAACACTCTTTAAAATAACCTTTCCGTTCAACAGAAGAAAGAAGTTATTTAAGCAGCTAAATGACAGACGTTTCAGTTTTGTGAGAACATTTAATTCCACGTATGCTTTACCATTTATATATTGCATTACATAACATTATTCTAACAACTGTAAAGCTTCTTACACTTGAGTAGACTGGTCCTATAAGCCACCGTGACTACTTTACCTGTTCGTAAAGGTCGATGAGCAGCTTGTCGGGAAGTTTGAGATACTGTATGGCCAGCAGCACGATGTCCCACTGCCCGTTGTTGATGTCCGAGATGAAGCTGTCGATGCTGTCCACCGTGTGCAGAGAGACGGTGGTTTCCTCCTGGAGCATCGCCAGAGTGCGGTGCAGATTATTCTCCTTCAGGTACTGCATGATCAGTCGGATCACGCTGCAAACAGTCAACGACGCCGTCAATATGTCACACTTTTACCTGACATACAAAATAGCATGGGATAAACTATAAACTGTAGCTATATTTTAAGTGTGATTATTTCTGCGTTTAGTCTACGTTAGCCTACTTGAAAAAACAAAGCAAGCTGACGTAGGGCTGTGCAATCAAGTTGGATGTATATCGTATGGACAATAAAGTCTATCGCTTATGTCACAAAATATACGACGTTTACGGAAATAGACTACTTTTTCATAATGTTTCATATTATATGAGCGCAATATTACACACCATTACGAGGATGCAGACAGAAAAATGAGTAAGAGCATCGTGAGAAAGTTGCAATCTTGAAAGGTTTAGACTACATTTTGCATTTTATTTAGCGATCTTTTTTACTATTGATTTTTATATTGGACCTGTAGCTATTAGTTTTTAAAGTGTTTATATTTTATTTATATTTATTTGTTGTTTTATAGATTTTTTTTATCAAATATTGGCCATGAAGTTCTAAATAAAGTGAAAAATACGATTACATTTGAATGAAAATAGTATATAGTCTACTTTTAAATGTAAAAAAAGGCCATTTACATGTGGTTAATATATCTTTTCTTTTTTTTTTAACTTATATCGGATATGAGATGACTGATGTTGATTTGTCATTTCGCCCAGCCATACGCTGACGTAAGGTATTAAATTCTTCTCAAAACTTTTGTCTAGCGCAGTGACTGATTTATGACATGATTTTCATCAATGAAAATAATTACGCAGTATTTTACTCCATATATGATCCACATAGCGTTTAACACAATATATTCAATATCCCCTTGGATAACTGTTCCCGTCAATAATACAAACGCATTTATCATTCTAAACCTGTTCTGGATAGAGCAGATCATTAATAGGAAATCCCCATTCATGAAATAATAATGATAATGTCAATAACAGTGTTTGACTTACTCTGCGGATTCCACTTCGAGGTCCATGTCTGCGGCTGTGTTTGGAGCGGCTCAGATCTCCTCCGTCTGGATGCGACTGCCAATATTCTCCTGCTCGTCTTGTGTTGGTCCTCAAACACGTGATCGCCGTGTGTCCGCGACCGCCCAAAACACGTGCTGTTGTATTTATTGCTCCCACGTCTGAGATCCCAGAAACCTCTCGCAAATTGTTGCGGTTTTTTGGGAGGGCGGATTAATGACGCGTGTGGAGGAATTAATGGGGGAAAAAACCCGCAACGTTGCCATCAGGTGTCGAGATCTCGTGCAGGCAGATGGTGCTGCATCGAGACAAGTTGATGTTTTTTTTAAGCGGCATAAACAATATGGTATGTTTACGCTCATTGGTAAGGACCAAACGGGGGATGTACAGATGCTCATCGTATTAAACTATTATAAATCTAGTATCAATAGACGGATATTAAGTTTTACAGCCAATCTTTGCAAAACACAGAAAAATCTTATTTTAAATACAGAACTCATCACAGGTGTCGCACTCCAGTGTGAGTCTGTCATGGCAAGCCTCTTGAACATGTCTGCAAGAAAAAAGAAAACGTGCTGCTAGTTTGCTCATCCTAAAATTTAGCAGCCAGGGGATAGTTCACCCCCATAATATAATACTTCATAATAGTCATCATTTGCTCACCATTCACCTGAAGAGTATCATTATTCTGTCCAGCATGATATATTTTAAATGTTGGTAACTGGCAACACCCATTGTCTTCCATAGTCTATTTTTCTTTCTACTATGCAAGTCAATGGGTTCCAGCAACCAACATTCAGCATGGGTCCAACAGAATAAAAAAACTTAAGTTTTAAAACCTCATGAGGTAGTATAAATGAGGCAATTATCAATTTAAGGTGAACTACGCCTTTAAATGGCACTCAAAATATAATTTCCCCAAAATAGGCCTGAAGTTTCAACTCAAAGTATTTACATTGTGTAATACCACAATGTATATGCAAATTTGAGTGGTAGCCAAAGCAAGGTGTTATCCTGTGCATGTCATTAAATGTAAATTAACTACTGCTCGTGTCCTGTTTGCAAAAAGTGTCGTCTAATACTCTAGTCTACATGAAACTTTTGCTTTTATCATGTCCTGGAAATGTCCCATTCTTAAGATGATTGTTCAGGCTGTTCAAGTAGTTAATTTCACTTCAGAAAGCATTAACAAATTTGAGCAGACAGTCATAGACATCAAAAAAAATAAATGTTAAAATTAATGCAGATAAAATAAAAATAGACAAGATTGTATTTCGTTAAATGTCTTGCCATGCCTCTAGTGCCCACACAATTGCTAACTGATTGTGTTGCCCCATTCTGATTGCAGTGAAAAATAAACTTGCTCTGTTGGACATAAGGAATAAAGAAATTTACTTGAGTGTGCTTGGAAATAAGGCGAGCAAGGGGTTGCATTCATACAGTTACTGCATAGAAAAGACATTGAACTTAAATATTAACCAATGTACATGATGGTTATATATATATAATTTTTTTTTTTTTTTTAAATATGTAGACACCTGATTGAATTAATCTTGTTCATCAGATATTATATATGCATCCCATACAAGCTATGATTAAACTAATTGAATACTTGTATAGTAAAAATAAATAAATTTACAGACTAACAGGGTAAATGGAAACCAGACCACATATAGAATGTTTCAAAAAAAATCATGTTTTATTTGTGAGGTACACATCTCACTTCTGGCTTGACTCTGACTTGGATGTGGAGGCTCTCAGAGAGGAGAGACGGCGTCTCTTAGCAATCTGTTCTTGACGTTTCTCCTTGGCCTCCTACAAGAAAAGCACACATTCAGATTTTCACGTTCCTTTCAGTTACAAAGTTTGTGCTATTAACATTGCAGTACTTGCCTAAACTCTCAACCCAAGTATTTTTAGACATACAAATGGTTTTAAACCATAAAAAAGCTAGCTTAAATTCTAGGAAGCCACCATCAATTAGACAAAAGAAAATGGTTGCGTACCTTCATCCTCTTGGCCAGTAGTTTGGTGTATTCTGCGGCTGCCTCCTTGTTCTTCAGTGTGCGCTGCCTCTTGAGAGCGATGCGTCTGCGCTTGTGCTGCAGCACACGGGGTGTAACCAGACGCTGAATCTTAGGGGCTTTAGTCCTGGGCTTCTTGCCTGTCAGAAAAAGCATGATCAACCATAAGTCTGTGGACATACTTTAAATCCTTGTGATCATAGTCTCCATAACCCAGATGCACAGGTGAACAAAACTGAACCAACTTAAAATGAAGGTGACTTTTACCAATGATAACTAAAGACACATGGAGTATATTTTAAAACTTAGGCCCAGACTCTTTTACAAACAATAGCTAATTTAATATTCTTTAAAGAGTTTTAAACTTGATGTCTAACTGTAATGCTAAAACAGTGCAGATTTGAATAATTTCTTCCAGTGTTTAGTAGGAGCTGTACCATTCAGTCCACTAGCCCAGACATTCCTACTTTTAATGCACATAAATGAGCTAATGATCAAGAAAACAACAACAGCACCCCCAAAATTCAAGTTAAAAGCATTTCAAAATTACAGGATTTAGCATTTTGTGTGTATGTACATTTATGTAATAACTGATTTAATAACTGATCCAAATGCAACTTTTATTCGAGTAGTAAAATCATGGAATAGTCCAAGTCGACAGACCAAACTCAGTTCCTGAAGGGCCGGAGTTCTGCACAGTTTAGTTTTAACTCCAATTAAACACACCTGATAGAACTGAGTCTTATAGGCTTGTTTGAGACCTACAGGCAAGCGTGTTGAAGTAGAGTTGAACCTAAACTGTGTAGGGCTGCGGCCCTCCAGGAACTGGCTTTGACACCCGTCTTACAGAATGGATGCTCAGCACTGCTCTGCTTAGTGTCCAGTGCACATAGTAAATTCACAAGTGAAAGTAAAAAGTATTTATTTGTCTGGGTGATCAAAATGAATTTTCAAACATTTCTATTTAAGCAAAGCAGCTGTTGTCATGCAAATCTTCTGTGAACACTGGTAAAATATATTAACCAAAAAAAAAAAAGAAAACAGCACGTACTGAAGATTTGCTATAAATGAACAAAAAAACAACTTTGATTAATCATCCTGCACTATTTATTAAAACCTTCCGAAGCATTTAAATAAAGAACTTTTTTTAGATTAAATATACTACAGAAAGTTTGACAGAGCATTGCAGTACAACCAGCCCCTAACAATATGAACAGGTTGTTATCCGGTTAGCAGCTCCACTGTTACTTTTGGCACCGCAATGTCCCCCCTTTAAGCTACTGGCCAGTCAAAAAGGGTCTGCTAGTGTGCCACAAAAAGAAAAAGAAAAACTAATTAGCTAATTTGACTTCATGGTCAAACTGTTTGCTCACTTCACATTATGAAAACTGAGCACAGACAGCCATACCTTCTTTAGTGAGGGGTCTCCTGACCACATACTGCCTGACATCGTCCTCTTTGGACAGGTTGAAGAGCTTGCGGATCCTGCTAGCCCTCTTGGGTCCCAGACGGCGAGGGACAGTGCTATCGGTCAGCCCAGGAATGTCCTTCTCACCTTAAGGAAAGAGGAAAATCTATCAATTAGATGAACAGACGAGACAGTGCAGACAACCAAAATACCAGTTCTCTGCTCCCATTCACATATAAAATGCAATAATTATGGCAGAGCATTGCAGTACAACCAGTCCCTAATGACATGAACAGGCTGTTATCTGGTTAGCAGCTCCACTGTTACTATTGGCACCTTTTTGTCCCCCCTTTAAGCTACTGAAAAGACAAAAAGGGTCTGCTAGAGTGCCACAGAAGAAATGTAATCATGCACATTTAGTATTTTAAAACTAAACATTATTCTTTAAGAAATAAGTAACAAAACCAGAGTAACTTAAAGTTGCCCGAAAACTGATAATTCTGTCATATACCCTTCAATTGTCAAAAACCTGTTTGGATATCTTTCTTTGAAAACAAAAGACGGTATTTTGAAACAGTGCCAACCATTGACTTTCATAGTATTTGCTTTCTGCTACTATGGACGTCAATGGTTACAGGTTTTTAACATTTCTCAATATCTTGTGTTCAAAAAAAAAAAAGAAAAAAAAAGAAAAAGATTTGGAATCACTTGAGGGCGAGTCAATTTTCATATTTGGGTAAACCATCCTTTTAAAAGGTATGATGAAACATAAGGCAACTCAGAAATGCTGCTGGAAAATATTACAGAGTGATACTGCTTGGCTGCTTTCCTACTGAGAATGGGCAACACAATTGTATCTGCATCTGGTTGTCCCATTTAGTTTCCATGTCCCACCTGCTTGGCCACTGATGGCATCATTGCCCAAAGTCACCCTGCAACATTGCGCTAAAATTTGCCCCATGTGACATGATCTTTAGCCAAGACGCTAGGCTAAACGTTTATTCTCCTCAGGGAATGTTAATGAGATTAAGTAGACATTTTTCACATCACAAAGGGTCTACTGGAGGGTCATTATTTCACATTTCTATTATCACTTGTTTTCACTGCAGAATTATGAACACAAATGCACTGATGGAACTGCACCGACAATTTGCAATCCTAATATCATACAATATAAAATTTTGGCCAAGGATACTCACCCTTCCTGACAATGACCAAGTTGAGAACACTCAGGTTGGCATCGACGATGCAGCCGCGGACAGACTTGCGTTTGCGCTCACCAGTACGGCGAGGACGGTAACAGGAGTGACCCTTGCTTAGGAGGAGACGCACACGTCCGTGGGTCAGCACACCCTGCTTCATGGGGAAGCCCTGTTTGTCATTGCCTCCGCTGATACGCACAACATAGCCCTAGAACAAGAAAAGATGGCTGTTAACGTCAGCTTTAAGATTCTTTTGAAGGTATGTGATCACAGTTACAGTTCCACAAAAAAATTGTAATAAGAGTGGATAAAACAGTATGCGCCCCAATTTGCACTATTGAGTCATCAATACCAGTCGCAGATTTTAGGTAGACATAATATATATATATATATATATATATATATATATATATATTTTTTTTTTTTTACATCAGGCTACAATTCATTTCAATCAGAAGACATTTGACAAGTCTAACATTGAGACAATTTACGGGCTTGGTTAGTCAACGTTAGTTGCGAAAATTGAGTCTACAGATTTTGGCTGCCCATTTTAATTTCAGGCAACCACAGTTTAGACACTCACTTCTATTTTAAACTCTTGAGGTCTGCATCTTAAGTATTAAACTATATGCAATCAGTCAAATCTGGCTGATGTAATTAAATACAAGGTGAAATGTTACAGTTAGTTCATGTTTATTTATATATTACTTTTGATATTTTAAAGCAGGTACACTCGCAAACAAATCAGGCTATTTGCAGAGAGAACTTTTTTACTTATTCACTGAACAACTTAATGCAGAAAGTTTGACAGAGCATTGCAGTACAACCAGCCCCTAATAACATGAACAGGTTGTTATCCGGTTAGCAGCTCCACTGTTACTTTAGGCACCACAATGTCCCCCCTTTAAGCTACTGACAAGACAAAAAGGGTCTGCTAGTGTGCCACAAAAAGCAATACATTTAGTAAGTCATTTTTTATGTTTGAGATTAATAATTTTTTTATAACATGTTCCCTGGTTAGTTTGTTGTATTAAAGATGACTGTTAAAGGTTCTCCCAAAAATGAAGTTACGCCATTATTTACTCACCCTCAAGCCATCAACAGCATGAGGACTGCTTGAGAGAAGAGTAAATTATATTGAGGTAAAGTTGGTTTTATATTCACATTCAGACTTTCTCCTTAACCCATTGACTGCCCCTCTACCAAACGGTTGACCATGTTTTTACCGTTTTAAATAATGAGTGTTAAAGTCATTTAAATAATGACTTACACACACAGCATTGTTGGTTTACAAAAAATAAATAAATCAAACAAACATCCTGTTGCACCACTACACTTGATTTAGGTTTTATTGTAAAAACAAATAAATAAAATAAAAAAACTTGTTAAATGTTTTACTATTCAAAAATGTTTTATTCTGAATATTTGTTTTAAATAAATTGGTCTTACACTTCATATTTTCAGATTTTTCATAGTATATGTATTAAGTCTGGTACTTATACCATAAACCAACATATCAACCATTTGGTAGAGGCTGATATTTTAGAAATTATGGGATGTGTTGAAACAAATGCATTGAGTGTGTTAACTAGCGACGTTAGGAGTTAATACAATCCAAACGTTTTTTTCTTGGTGGGGCAGTTAAAGGGTTAATAATAAAATTTCAGACAAGTACTGTTTGCAAATACTAAACAGGGTAATCATATTAGCAGCCAATGACTATCAAAGTACAAAATGTTCATTCAATTATATAGTGCTAATGTTGTTTTGAAGTGATAATGCAATTTCAGACCGAATATTTAAAGTAGAGTGGTAAACAATATAAGGACTGTCACTGAACGAATGTGCAAATATAAAAGCAACGTTACCTCAATGTAATTAATGGGGCTCATTTTAAACTATACCTTAAACAATGATTTTGGAGCCTCTCAATGAATGACATAACTTTCTACTGTAGCCATTTTCAAAGACAGCAAAAGTATGTGGTCTAAAAATATGTTCAGACTTCAAAAATGAACGTGAACTTCATCTTTTAGTGAGATTTTTGGCCTAACAGTGGAGGAAACCATGAATCGAAACCAATGTCATTACTGTTTCTACTGTCACCACGTAAAAACCTTCCAATGCTGAAAAACACAGTAATGATCATCTTCTTGCTTACCTTCCACTCGTCGCCCAGAGAGTCTGCAGCCACCTCTGTGGCCATGCGCTTCTCGTAGAAGATCCTCAGCTTGCGCTCATCGTCAACTTCTATCAGCTTTTGGCAGCCGGTGGCGGGGAACGAGATATTGAGCTAAATACACAAGTCAAAAAAGAGAAGAAATTAGGTTGGTGCTGTGGTTGTAACTGTAAAACACAAACCCTAGAAACACATTCTGTCTAAATCAGTCAGAATCGTGAGGTCTACATCTGACACGTCTCTGCTAGCTGATAACAGCTAAAGCTACTGCGTAGTTGATGGTAGTTTGACACTCTTGTACACATATACTAACGTTGATTGCCGTTTACAACATTTGCGGTTAAGTTTACTAATCACCCGGACATTGTGGCATTTTTAAAGCGGTCTAATATAACGTTGCATGTATGTACCGGGCGCTGCCATGTTGCCACACATCCACGGCCGCTCGCCTAGCCTAACAAAATCAACGTCCATCCTTCAATCTGTTTGGGCCAAACTCGACTAGCGAGAGTCCATCGGGTGGTTTTGAGACTGTAACATACAATCCGTGTGGTATTTTGAGGATACCTTGAATAATAAAACTTTAAACGCGCTATTTTAGTCCTCCTACCTTCATTATGGAGGACTTTCTCGCTTGGAGTCCACCACGGAAAAGAGAGCGGATATCCGACTCGTAGTCTCACATAGACCTCCGGGTTATCGCGAGAACACGCTGTGCCGTTTAAAACTCCAAGCGCTATTTACTGCAAGACAACATTTTTTAACATATTAGTATGTATTCATTGATGTTCATGATTCTCATAAGATAGTACATATAAGTAATCTATTAGTATTTAAATGAAATTTATTTAAATATTTGAACTGAATACTTTTATTATGTTTTTTTCTTTTGTCTATATCCAAGTATACCATTTTTAAATAAATAAATCGTAAATATATAAACAGTTGTTACACTGAAAGTCACAGTGTGTGTGTGTGTGTGTGTGTGTGTGTGTGTGTGTGTGTGTGTGTGTCTTAGTCTTAGAATTAGTCTTATAAAATCTTAATAAATCTAACTAAATAATACAAAAAGAAACCTTAGACCTATAATAAACATATGTATACAGTCAAGTCCAAAATTATTCACACCCCAAGCACATTCTGACTTAAAATTTTACAGAGACCATATGGGTGTTTCCCAGTGATGGGTTGCAGCTGGAAGGGCATCCGCTGAACATCCTAATGTTCAGACCTCAGGTGTTCATTGCTGCCCCCTGCTGCTGCTGCCAGAGGAGCTTCACCTGCTAACTGTTCAGCTAAACGTGACTGAAAGAAAATTCCGAAAACCTGCATTTGTAAGCTGAAAAGGAGGATTAAATGAGCGCAACGCATGTTATCAGTACGAAGGGTCGCAGGACAAATGCAGGGACAGTTCTGCTGCCTGTTTGTTTGCTTTATCAGGAGTGAAAACAAATGTTGCAGACACCTCCACAGACACCGCAGTCCACATCAAAGACATAAAGGTGCAAAGGATTATTGCGTTATATTAGAATTGCCTTCTTTAGTTGTTTTCTTAAAGGGACAGTTTAGCCAATAATAAAAGTCTGTCACAATTTAATCACACTCGACTCTTTTATTTTATCAAAGCAGGCTATTTTTAAGGTAGGCCTATAGTTCTCCCAAAAATGAAAACTTCTCCACCATTTACTCTCCTCGATTTGTTCCGACCAGGGTGCGACTTACACATTGACTATAGGGGGAGTCACCTATTTTCAGTGGTTTGTGTAAATATATATGCACGCTTCTGTGGACCAAATTCATATATTTAATTCAATTACATCTCATCGGTTATCGAACTTATTTAAGTTTTCTGTGTTTTGAGGGACAATGAGCTGATTCTGACCTATACGGTAACCTCTGATGGGTCAAATTTAAGGACTTTTCACAAACAAACAAACAAACAAACAAACAAACAAACAAACAAACAAGCAAACAAACAAACAGTGACTTTGTGACACCATCTGATGATTCTGTCGACAAAGGATGCCGTGCGAGTTGGATAAGTTACTGCAAAAAAGTAATTAATTGCTAATTACTAATTACTTTAAAAAAATTGTGTTTAAATGCAACTTTTCTCTCTGCTTTATTCTGTAAGTAATTTAATTACTTGAATTTTTTACTACCTAAAATCTCTATACATCTCATACATCCAAATGCACAGAAAATAGAAATTAAACTGCCATTATAACTTTATTTAAAAATAGAAATATGTATCAAAACACAGATTCGTGTTTTAATTTATTTTATTGTCCCATTTATTTATGCTTTTGAATTGCATTATGGGACCTTAATCTTTCTTTTAACCTAACTTTAAACTAACTTTTACTAACATTTGAATAGTCTAAAGTGATATATTGTTTGGGTTGGTGTTGTATATTACGATACAAAATCCTTGTGATAAACAGTCAGTGCATTCATTCATTCATTCATTCATTTTCATTTCGACTTAGTCCCTTTATTTATCTGGGGTCGCCACAGCGGAATGAACCGCCAACTTATCCAGCATATGTTTTACGCAGCGGATGCCCTTCCAGCTGCAACCCATCACTGGGAAACATCTACACACACCCATTCACACTCATACACTACAGACAATTTAGCTTACCCAATTCACCTATACCGCATGTCTTTGGACTTGTGGGAGAAAACCCACGCGAACACGAGGAGAACATACAAACTCCACACAGAAACGCCAACTGACCCAGTCGGAGCTCGAACCAGTGACCTTCTTGCTGTGAGTCGATTGTGCTACCCACTGTGCCACCGTGCTGCCCCAGTCAGTGCATTTTAGGTTATTTTACAGGCTTATTTATCTATATATTATTTCTTATACATTATATTATTTCAAACTACTAAAATATCAATAAAAGTCACTTTGTTGAACTGTAGAGTTGAGTTTTCAACATCAAAAGTCTACAAAGCAGTGATCAAGCTCCCATAATGCAGTTCACACTGTAAGTAAACGAAAAACACTTCTGAATCACCAAATATGGTAGGCAAGTACATATCTAAAATGAACATTAATCCATTACTTATTTTTTTTTCAGTGGATAAGTTACAGTAGCTAGTTACTTTATGACTCATTACACCATTGAGATGCAACTTGACATCCTGAAGAATTCTGAGACTTTCTGAGCACTTCCTCTTATGTAGGCATGAAGAAGAAAGGACATCAGGTGTTTATATGGTGTACAATCATGAGTACATAACTGGTTATAATAATGTTATTCAAAGCATTTTCATTCATGTTAAAATTATGTAAAACATTATTATAACATTCCATTGCATGTTAACGTCTATCAACATTACAAGAATGTTACAACAACCTTATTTGTTAGAACGTTATATGCTAACATTTACACAACTCTTAAGGAACGTTATGTAAAAGATCTGAGAATGTTCCTTGTTAGCTGGGACGTTTTAAGTTCTGAAACTTAACAGAAAGATTCATGACCACTTGAATGACTGTGAGTGAATTTATAACTAACTTTAGCATAGAAACAAACACTCTTTTATTCTTTTGTACAGTTTGTGGCTTATGTACATGACAGACAATGTCGTAAAATCTCCAGAAATAAAAACGTACACTCGTCTGACTGGTTGGATTGGCAGTGAGGTGTGTAGTTTGAGTAGCTTAACTGTGCGTTTGTCTGTTGGTATGCAGACACACCTGTTTCCAGAAGGTCTTCACTTAATAGTAAAGCTGTCCTACACGCTATAGATTGAGCGGAGCTGAACGCAGCCCAAAAACAACATCAGGGATAAGAAAAGCACAGACAAGAGGTTAGTTTTTAAAGGTGTGTGTGTGTAAATGTAATCGAGGAGAATTTGTCTTTTAGATTGTGTTTTCATCTATTCGACTACTGTATGTGTGTGTGTGTGTCTGTGTGTGTGTGCATGTAAGTTGTATAAGTTTGAGTGCTATTTTATTTGCTTATCCACTTTATATAATGTGTGAAATACTGACTGATATCACATATTTTCATTTGCTTTGAAACCCTACCGTTTTATTATATTTGTTTACATGCTCTCCATATGGGGAAGGCATCAAACAGCTGTGTAATTACAATGCAATTACTGCAAATGTTGTAAAGCGTGTGACTGTGTTTTGCTGTTGATTTGCTGTTAATCCATAATAGAGCAATTTGACATGATCATGGAGTATTTTCTGGCTCTCTTTTTTAGATTGTTTAAACCTTATGTAAGAGAAAGATGGCTGTTTCTAGATCAGTTTTTTGTATCTGTGCAGCTGGTCTGACTTCATTCCAGTGCTTCTCTTTTGGGGGGGGTGGAGGGGCGTCCGTTTTTGATCCATTTAATTGTTTTCTCTTTAACAGGAAAGTAAACATTCACTTGAAGTCTTTTCAAGTTTTAAAAATTCAGTAGCGTGTACACTTTGCATAAGTTTGGAATAATTGTGATTGTGATGCTTAAATGTGATTGAAAATATATAACTATTTCTATTTGAATACATTTTTTAAAATGTAATTTATTCCTGGGAGTCAGAGCTGAAATTTCAGCATACTTATGCCAGTTTTCACTTTCACATGGCCCTTCAGAACTCTCCTAATATGCCCATTTGCTGCACTGTAAATATTTCTTATTAATACTTAATATTCTTTGACACAAATTAGCCCTTACCTATTCTGGAACAACATTCATTAAAGTCATTAAATAAGACATTACGTCCATTCATAATGTTACACAAGATTTTCATTTCAATTAAAAGCTGAAAAGACTCACCAAACTCTCTCCTGAAAAACTATTTTTTCTATTTAACTATAAATAATTCTTTAAAATTGTAATCATTTTCACAACATTCATTGTAAAAAATGCTGGCTTTCACACAATCCCTTCATTTTGTCCCAACACAAATCGATTAAGTTAACTTAATAGTTTTTTGCAAATATAAATTGATTGAACGTAAAAGAATTAAGTTGTGCCAAAAACCTCAAGAATTGAGTTGATTTAGCTCACTTTACATAAGTTGTTTGAACAACCATCAAAAATAACTTTTTGAGAGTAGCTTTCATTATGTTTTTCAAAAAGATAAAAATAAACACAGACACGGGGAGCATTAAAAAAAACATGACATGTTGGAGACAGTCAGGCCTTCATTTTGTCCCAACACAAATTACTTAAGTTAACTTAATTGTTTTTGCAAATTTAGGTGGATTTAACATATAACAATTAAGTTGCCCCCTTCCAAACAAACAAGAATAAGTAGTTTGAACAACCAGCAAAAATAATGTTTTGAGTGTTGCTTTTAGGCTACTGTGTACACAGACAAGGTGAGCATAAAAAAAGAATCTATATCCAAACTTCACAATCTACGAGACTTTTAAAACATCTCTAGGCTGACATGCTGGAGACGGTGTGTCTGAATTTCTGTGTGTTTTTCTGTCTTCGCGCTCTCAGGTGTACAATGTCATTTCCTGGTGAATTCCTGTCAGAGGAGCAGTTCACCTGTTCCATATGCCTCGACATCTTCACCAATCCTGTCTCCACTCCATGCGGCCACAGCTTCTGCTCCTCGTGTATTTCCTCCTACTGGGAGGGCCAAGGAAAAACTTGCTTCTGCCCTCTGTGCAAAGAAAGCTTCCGCAAGCGTCCCGAGCTCCATGTCAATCACACGCTCAAGGAGATCACGGAGCAGTTTAAGCGGATGGCCGAGACCACAGTGAGCGTGCCTAAAACTGCTACAGATTCACCCCCAAACCCTTTCTCTGCCCCGAAGCCTGGAGGACAGCAAAGACCGGTTGAGCTGCCCAAAGGCCTGTTCCAGGAGATGAGGACCCGCATGCAGAGATCTTCATCAACATCTTCATCCAGTGAGCCTTTAGCATCTGGAGATCCTCAGTCCCTACCCAATGTCAAAATGCCGAGACGAAACTTTAGCATGACCGCAGCGGGATCCAACGG
Source organism: Danio choprae (assembly GCA_903798125.1). Classification (NCBI taxonomy): domain Eukaryota; kingdom Metazoa; phylum Chordata; class Actinopteri; order Cypriniformes; family Danionidae; genus Danio; species Danio choprae. The sequence goes on along the minus strand of CAIGQW010054073.1, from coordinate 1,908,561 downwards.
GCCGCAGTGTCCCAAACATGGCTACAGTTTAGAGCTGCTCTGCAAGACTGACCAGATGTGTATTTGTGCAGTGTGTGCAGAGATCGAACATTATGGCCATGCTGTGATGGAGGCCAAGAGAGAGATGAATATTAGGAAAGTAAGCATATTTATTCAGTTGAAGTCAAAAGTATTTTTTATTCTTTTTCCAATTTTTCCCAAATAATGTTTAACAGAGCAAGGATTTTTCCCACAGTATTTTCTATAATATCTTTTTTCTTTTGGAGAAAGTCTTATTTGTTTTATTTCGGCTAGAATAAAAGCAGTTTTTGATTTTTATAACCATTTTAAGGTCAATATTATTAGCCTCCTTAAGCAATATTTTTTTTCTTGATTGTCTACAGAACAAACCACTGTTATACAATGACTTTCCTAATTACCCTAACTTTCCTAATTAACCTAGTTAAGGCTTTAAATTGCACTTTAAGCTGAGTACTAGCATCTTAAAAATCATCTAGCAAAATATTATGTACTGTCATCATGGCAAAGATCAAAGAAATCAGTTATTAGAAATCAGTTATTAAAACTATTATGTTTAGAAATGTGTTGAAAATTTCTTCTTTCCGTTAAACAGAAATTGGGGGAAATACACAGGGGGCTAATAATTCAGGAGGGCTAATAATTCAGGAGGATTAATAATACTGACGTCAACTGTATGTTGGATTTGCTCAGTATTGTCAGGATTTGTTAATGTACAGCATCTGTGTTAACATTTTGCACCTCTGCTCAGTCTCAGTTGCGGATCTTGGAGGTGGAGCTTCAAGGATTGATAATAGTCAGAGAGAGAAAGATAGAGGAGATCCAGACATCACTTGCTGAAATTCAGGTATGTGTGTATGGAATCATTCGTGTGGAATCAAAATTTACAATGTTTATTTTGCTAGCGCACTTTGTTATTCTTTAGTTGAACTGTTAATGCGTGTAAGTTGATTCACTGGAGCAAAATGTTTGTTTTGGTAATCTTTAATCAAATTTTGGCCATTTGCTTCCTGTTTGGAGTCGTGGTCCTTCTCTGATGATGTCAGTTTGACAACAATAATCTTAACCATGCCCTTCTTACCATTAGTTTTTCTATGAGCGAATGATGCGCAAAAAGAAAGCCCCGTCCCCTACTCAATATTTCGTTTCAGTTGGTAGTACATCAACATACTGAAATAAAAGTTTCAGCAACTTCTGTTTAGATTAGTTAATAACCAAAAATAATTCAAAACTGCATCATTATTTACTCACCTTCATGTTGTTCCAAACCCATATCGACTAACCATTAAAGGTTATTAATGTCGACTAACAATGAAAAATACATCTAAAGCATTTATTCACCTTAGTTAATGTTAATAACAACATTTACCAATGTGCTTTTACAACCATTTACTAAAGATTCTTTTTTTTATGGGTTTAAAAAACATGATGGTGACTTAATGATGCTGTTTTCTGTTTTTGGGTGATTTATAAAGAGACATGACACACATTTTAGAGTTTCCTCATTCTCTTAATTCTTATAGCTGTTTTATGTTTTTTGCTTGCTGTAAGGTGAATGCGGAGCGAGAGAAAGCAGGCACCGTCAGTATGTTTGCTGAGTTAATGAAATCGGTTGAGAAGTCGCAGGCTGAACTGCTGGAGGTGGTGGAGATGGGACAGCGGGCCGCAGAACTGCGCTCTCAGGCCTTCATTCGTGAGCTGCAGACGGAGATCTCAGACCTGAAAAACAGATGCAGCACCATCAATCAGCTGACCCAATCCCAAGACCATCTTACCTTCTTCAAGGTAAACTGCTTTACACTGTAAAAAGTGATTAGTTGACTCTACTTAGAAAAAGAGAGTAAACTCATTGCGTTATTATTATTAAGTAAACAAATTATGTGCATAATTATAAAAGTTAAGTCAATGGGTTTACTGATTTTTTTTTAAGTAATATCAACTTGTTGCTTTTAAGACGGCGGGTTCGCTCAATGTATGTAATGTAAAGTAACTAATTGCTTTTTACAGTGTAGTTACTTATATAACCAGGGCCCGACAGAATCTGCTGACTGTTTTTTTGCTATTTCTGCAAGGAACTACTAGTACAGGGGTGTCAAACTCATTTTAGCTTAGGGGCCACATGGAGGAAAATCTATTCCCAAGTGGGTCGGACCGGTAAAATCATGATTTGACTTAAAAACAACACCTTCAGATTGTTTTCTTTGTTTTAATACGATCAACATAAATCATAAAGCTGGAGCCTGAGGACAACACGATCTCATGGCAATTCGTAACTTTTTGATTAGTGGTTAGTTCATATGAATTCCTACGATCTCATTTGTACAATTGAGTAAGATTTGCTTATCCACCAATGATGGTTGGGTTTAG
>CAIGQW010054073.1:1865663-1879000 GCA_903798125.1 Danio choprae | reverse complement strand
GTGTGTGTGTGTGTGTGTGTGTGCGTGTGTGTGTGTGTGTGTGTGTGTGTGTGTGCGCGTGCGTGTGTGTGTGTGTGTGTGTGTGTGTGTGTGTGTGTGTAAAAGTCCCTACTAAGACAACTGCACAAACATGTGTGCTTGTGTGTGTGTATGTGTGTGTGTGTGTGTGTATGTGCATTTGCATGACTTCTGTCAACCATAATTGTTTCGATTTGTTCATTAAGACATGAACATAGGGAAACAAGTCTGAATAATGGCCTTAAAGAAACGAAAGCACCCAAGCTAAGTAAACAAACAAACTTGGTTTTTACCTCAAGAAAGTTCAAGTAAGGAGTTAAAACTGCAGACCTGCACATATGCGGAAAAACAGATGTTCAGCAAACTATTATAATTCTTATATTATGATAAGATATACTTTATGATATAGTATATGAAGAAGAATGCTGTTTGTGAATAACAAGAACACTCTTGATCGCATAAGCAGATTCTTCTACCCCAAATATCTCTTCTGTTCCTAATATTTAATGTTTTACATGTTTACAGCATTGCTAATGTAAATGAATATAGCAATGTGCAATAGTGTAGTAATATATTTGGACCTCAAGATACAGCTTTCTTCACCGCACTCATTAAGCTTATTTATTTAAGTGTCTTGAAAAACAGGTTTTGCATATTTTCCAGCTCAATGTTTGACACCTTAAAAATAGTATAACCACATTTTTATACACGTCTACTGAAGAGATTTAAAAAACCCTCTTACATTTGTCATGCTAAATAAATACTAATACAGCAAACGTTCACACAGGCACGATAAATATAAAGAAAACAATAAAGATATAATTCTCAAAATCGTTCTGAATGTAAAACAACAGCAATCTTTCTGAATATTTCTTTCTCAGCTTATAAAAGATTTAAAATGTAAAGGGATTACGCAGTTTACAGCTACAGATGACTTGTGTTTTCCGTGCTTCAAGCATTACTTGATGTCAAGCCCTCTTTTCAAATATTATTTTAAAGATGACTATCTACAAAACAATTTGTTATACCATGGGAAAAAAGGATAAAAATACATGTAAGTTATGCAAGCCAGGCTAACAAATTGAAGTAGTTCTAGTTTCAGCGTCTTTCTGTTGCATCCTTTACAAATGCTGAGCAATATAGTTGGTTGTTTTCATTTCACTACACTGACTACAAATGATGCATATGTTTGATTAGATTAATACATTTTTTTTTTTAATTCACAGGTCAGATGCGGGGCCACACGTTGGCGCAGTGGGTAGCACGATCGCCTAACAGCAAGAAGGTCGCTGGTTCGAGCCTCGGCTGGGCCAGTTGGCATTTCTGTGTGACGTTTGCATGTTCTCCCCGTGTTGGCGTGGGTTTCCTCCGGGTGCTCCGGTTTCCCCCACAAGTCCAAAGACATGCGCTATAGGTGAATTGGGTAAGCTAAATTGTCCGTAGTGTATGTGTGTGAATGAGTGTGTATGGATGTTTCCCAGTGATGGGTTGCAGCTGGAAGGGCATCTGCTGCGTAAAACATATGCTGGATAAGTTGGCGGTTCATTCCGCTGTGGCGACCCCAGATTAATAAAGGGACTAAGCCGAAATGAAAATGAATGAATGAATGGTCAGATGTGCTAGTAGCACACTGAGGAAGTCTAATGGTTAAAATGAATGAAAAGCAAACCGATTTTTAATTATCCATCAGTGTGGACACAAACATATTTATCATTATATTTATATTTATAGTTATTGTGCTTGGTGTGATTTTTATTCATAGAGAATTTACAATGCTATCTCATGACAATTTTAACTTTTTGATTCAGTGGCTAATTCGTATGAAATCGTACAATCTCATTCGTACAATTTAGTATGATTTGCCTATTCCCCGATGACGGTTGGGTTTAGGGGTGGGGTTTGGTGCTACGCCTCCTTTCTAAAATCGTACATTTTTGTACGACTGAACTCCACTTAACTGTCAAAATATAAAATAGTTACATTTCCTCGTGAGATCAAGCTGGAATTTAAGTATTCACATGAGTAGATACAAAGTCAATGTAAGTGCGTAAATAGAGGTGAATTGCCATTAAGAGGCACAAATGATGCAGAATGTGTGACGCATTTGACGTGAATGTGCAGAATTCACCTAAATCATCTCTTCCGTGCAAGCTCAAAAAGGTCAACTCAAGCAGGAAAATTGCATGAGACAAAAACATCCTGTGAATAAACTAGAGCTAGTGACATGGTGCTTTTCATCTGAACCCAGCATCATTTTTTTCAAACCTTTCCCACTCTGCATTTAACAATTGGCAGTTAGTGAAATAAATATCCAAAAAGGTCATGAGTACAACCACATTGACCATTGGTAGGCAGCATAATTGCTTAGATAGGAGAATTTTGCTTGCACAATCCAAAGTAAATATATCCAAAAGTAATCCTAGTTTAGCGCCTGATGGCTCCTCCCTTTCTGCTGCGAACCTTGAGTGCATGAAGTGTTCAACATCCCATGCTTGGTTGTATCCAAAATCGCCTCTATATAGCCTCTTTCTTTATTCCCTACATTAGTCCACTAATAAGACCCCTTCAATGAGTGAATGAAAATGAGGAAGTGAAATCGAGACTGCACTGAAGGGATGCTGTGTTGTTTGTCCATTGTTGGTCAGTAAATCCCTCAGACAGTTTAGAACTTCTTGGTCAGACCCTAGTGATAGTTATTTAACACTTATCGAGCTGTCTATAAGTAATGAAACAAAGTACTCTGATCACTGTCATGTATGTAAAACGTGAATTAAATAATTTGTATTTAAAAATGTACACCGATATAATTTTACTGTGTGATCTTGTGGTCAGACACAGAAATTCAATCGCCACGTGAACTCTGACAGGGCATTATGTGTATTCTCTAGCCTTCAAGTGTACATCAGTTGTACCCATTATTGTGGTGCATTTTGGGATAGATTAGGAGCGCTTCAAAACATCCACTATGGTTTTTGACAACACTGCAAATGGCTGCTCCCTCAAATAGTGCACTATTAAGAATACAGGGTGGGATACAGCTTTCTTTTTATTGGTTAAATGAGTGCATCATACAGATATTTACAGTGAACTTATTCTTTTTAGAATTTTCGGTGTGAATGTACTTCTTACAATGTTTATACTACAAAAATGGCATATAATAGTGCACAAGTATGCGATTTGAGACACACCTAATATTTGTAAACTTATAATTTGACTTACTAACTTAATTTTTAGTTGGTTTAAAATAAATCACTCACTCTATCTTTCGGCTTACGTTTTCGTCCCTGATTGATCAGGGGTCGCCACAGCGGAATGAACCACCAATTACTCTGGCACATGTTTTATTCCGTGGATGCCCTTTTAATGCCTATTTAATGCAGTTGTTTATCAATTATAACGATGTCAACATACAACTTTGTTTTAAAATGTATTATAAAATGTTAACATTAAATGTAACAAAGATTAATGAATGCTGTAGATGTACTGTTTAGTGCAGTTGACTACAACAAAGCAAATAATTTTTACTTTTCTCCAAACGTATAATATGAAATTGACCTTCTGTATTTGTTATATTGAGGAGGACCAGCATCCAACTTCTCTCCAGTGTTTTGTAAAAGCGGTGTTACACCTTGAAATAATCTCTCTTTATTACTCAATCCCAGTGACATCAACTCAGATTCTTCGAGGCATTATATGTTTCATATGTACCCTGGTTCCTTGTACATACCCTATGTACAATCTGAGTTGATGTCACTGGGATTGACTAATAAAGAGAGATTATTTCAAGATATAACACCGCTTTTAATTTCATTTCAATTTCATATTATACGTTTGGAGAAAAGTAAAAATGAGTTGCTTTGTTGTAGTCAACTGCACTAAACAGTACATCTACAGCATTCATTAATCTTTGTTACATTTAATGTTAACATTTTATAATACATTTTAAAACAAAGTTGTATGTTGACATCGTTATAATTGATAAACAACTGCATTATATAGGCATTAAAAGGGCATCCGCGGAATAAAACATATGATGCAATGCTGCAATTCAGGTAATGATGCACTGATTTGGGAACATGCTTCACATTTCAAAGATGCGTGTGTGCGGCTCCACCTGTGACAGCGCCAAACAAAACTGCATCAATTGTTTGAACTTTAAATGGAAGGAAACACTTGACTAGATCACTCGGGAGGACTAAAGAGATCTCGCCTTATCTTTAGCACTTATATTCTTTTCATAATATGTTCTGGATTTTATTACATTTATGGAAACCTGATGATCGGGAGTACTAATAATAGGTAAGAATACGCGGCTGATAAAATGAGCACACAATATTAAATAGATTACTTTCATTTTAAAATACGGCTTGGTTGATTTGATCAGTTTGCAGATGAACTGTCAGCGGAATTGAGTTTGTAACAGAGCAGTGTTTGTTTCTTTTCTTTCCTGAAAAGCATCATTGATTTATTCGCTTATTCGGGTAATGTCTCTTTAAATGCTAAACGCTGTGCTCTCTGTGTGTTCCTTATATAGATTTACAGTAAACTCTGCCAAACTGGTTTTAGCCCTATTGTTTCATCACATTTCTTTCGTTTCTTTTAAATATGCAATTATTGATTGTACATTTCCGTGTGCAGATCGCTGGCATTGATGTATTTTAGTCATTGGCAACAACAAAAATAAACAAAAATCTTAGTAAACTAATATAAATCTATAAAATTGAAGCCTTTGACTATAGTCAGCAACACATTTCTCAAAAGTAAGTTGTCACAAAAAAGAAACATTTTTTTTTCAAAGATTTTTTAATTTTTGATATTGATGATGTGTTGTCTTCGAAAGCAAATTATCTGTAACGTCATCAGAGATTTGGGGAATCCCTAGATGACTGTGATTTAAAATAATGCAAAATAAAAAATCAGATACTTAATAATAATAATTAATAATTAATAATATATAATAATTAGATACTTTGTATAATAATAATAATTACAGATAATAATTAGATACTTAATTAAATCATAATTAATTTAAATTGTTTGCAAAACATATGTTTTTTAAAAATACTTTTATTTTAATTTATACTGTCATGTTTTGCATTATTAAATTCTTTACATTTAACAGAAAATGTACTAGTGCTGGAAGATTATACTTTTTTAAATAGCATATTTAAGAAAGTAATTTTTTTTTTATTGCATGAATAAAATGTGTAAATATATAAAATTGCATTTATGCCAAACTATAAAAAACGTTATGATTTTATTTATCATTACGAATAATTTTATGTGCTAGAAAATGTTCACATTTTAGTCTAATGTAATGTTCAGTAAACAAAATCTGAAAGAGATGAGACACATGGTGGGTTTTGACTATTTGGTTTAGGACTTTTACCGTGATCTGCTTGACACATCCAAATAAATTAAATCACCTAAACCAAAACAAATTGTACTCAAACCATCATCTCATGAATGCTCTGGCCATCAGGTGTCTTACACTCGTTTGCTGTTTGATTAAACTGCTTATTTAAAATGACAACACAATTAACAAACAACACAATTATTGAGATTTTTGTGGGGACAACTTAATTGTTTTATGTTCAATCCACTTAAATTTGTAAAAACTAATAAGTTAACTTAATTCCTTCATGTTGTCCCAACAGAAATCGATTGTGTGGAACCCAGCATTTTTTACAGTGTAGGTTTTCAATTACACAAAGCATCATGAAGCAGATTTCATCCAATATTTTTAAGATTTTATTATAATTAACGAAACTTTGACATAAATGCTAAAAAATACTGTCAAATATTCTTAACTAGGTGACAAACTAAGTGTATTTTATGCACGCAGCAACTTTTTAAAGAGCTTTGAGTCATTCAAGTATACAACTTAAGAAAAAGGACCAAATAGGGTTCCTTACACTTTAAGAAATGCTGGGTTATTTAAAGCTAAATTGAGCAAAATATGGACCCAAACCCAAACCCAAACACTGGGTTAAATTTGGTCCTAATAATTAAATATGTTGAGTTGGTATTGCATCCAGAATTGGGTTAAAATAACCAAGCATTTTTAGAGTATATCTTGTAACAATAAAATATTTTTTTTTTTGCTTGAAAGGATCCCTTTCAGAAGGGGTTTTATATTTAATTATTTTCATTAATATTAGTATAGAGTATTTATTTAATTATTATGAGAATTATTGCATTAGTTTTATACATAATTTATCGACATTGTTTATTTATTTATTAGTATATATGTAGGCGGCACGGTGGATAAGTGGTTAGGACTTGCCTTACAGCAAGAAGGTCACTAGTTTGAGTTCCGGTTGGCATTTCTGTGTGGAGTTTGCATGTTCTCCCTGTGTTGGCGTGGGTTTCCTTTGGGTGCTCCGGTTTCCCCCACAGTCCAAAGACATGCGCTATAGGTGAATTGCATGAACTAAATTGGCCGTAGTGTATGAGTGTGTGTGTGAATGAGTGTGTATGGGTGTTTCTCAGCACTGGGTTGTGGCTGAAAGGGCATCTTCACAGTCCTCTATAATGCAGTTATGGCCATCATTATGAGTGCATCTTGGTAAAATTAAGAGTCATTTTTGTAAGACAGCACAGCATCAGACATCAGAAATACACAAACAAGTTACAGTGTGCAATAGCAAAAATGGTTAAAAAATAAATAAATAAACAATGGGATGTCTTAAATATTTTTTGACTGTTTATACATAAACCCAAGTATGATTAAGAAAAACATATTGATATGTATTGATATGTATATAAAGAAAAATATTGATAAATATATTTATATATATTATATATTGATAATATTGATGACTTACACAGTGGAGAAAAGGAGAGTGGTATCCTCAACTGAACAGAGCTTTTGCAAATTTGAAAGAATTCATTTACCTGTTAATAGAGTGCTGGCAGTCTGTGTAGGTGATGGCTGAGCTCCAGAAAACCAGTAATGAGGTTTTTTGTCAGTCTGGTGCGGAGAGACAAATTGCTTGTTGCTGGAATCTTCTCACATCATGTGTAGTTAATTCTCGATGTAAGAAGACTCGTTTACTATGTGCAAAAAAACCTTTGAAGAATAATATTTGTTTGCGTACACAATGTAAAAAAATGTATGCATTTGATAGAAAGTACATTATATCAAATGATTAATAATTAAAAATGTTATTGTAGTTAAAGGCACTTAATATAAAATTATGCAGTGTTTAGGAATACATTCATTCATTCATTAATTTTCTTTTCAGCTTAGTCCCTTTATTAATCTGGGGTCGCCACAGCGGAATGAACCGCCAACTTATCCAGCATATGTTTTACGCAGCAGATGCCCATCCAGCAGCAACCCATCACTGGGAAACATCCATACACACTCATTTACACTCATACACTACGGACAATTTAGCTTTCCCAATTCACTTATAGCGCATGTCTTTGGACTTGTGGGGGAAACCGGAGCACCCACAGGAAACCCACGTCAACACGGGGAGAACATGCAAACTCCACACAGAAAGGCCAACTGACCCAGCCGAGGCTCGAACCAGCGACCTTCTTGCTGTGAGGCGATCGTGCTACCCACTGCACCACTGTGAGGCCAGGAATACAATTATTCTCCACAATCTTTAATCATCATTTTTAGCTCTTATTTCAATCCAAAAAATCAAGATCTAATGTTAAGGGCTGAATTCTGTACACTGTAAAACAAATCTGCAAAAATTACAGTAAAAATTGGCAGCTGTGGATGCTTATAGTGGAAGCTGTTAAAGAAATGTAATTTTTTTTTTATACAGTAATCTACCATATAGAGTTATATAGCAATGTTTTGAAACATCTACACAACATACCATTGCTTCAAAAACAAAAACACGACCAAAAATTAATTTACAGTTATTCAACTGGGAACTTACCGTTAACCAGGTTACAGATTTTTACTGTAGCATTTTTACAGGTTTTTTGAGGCAATGAAATGAAATCACAGCCTTTTTTTTTTAAGAGTGTATTATTTATTTTGCCTTGTCCTGCTTTTGTTATTATGGCTTCTGGTGCTATTGTTAAAGACATGTCTGAAAACTGCTTATTCTAATATACTCAGAAGATTACAATTCAGAGAGGATCCCAAGAACACATGAATGAATCTAACGTGAATCTAACATTGATCAGCTGAAATCTAGACTGAAATCTGCAATCCGGCCTGTGATTAAAATGAGATGAAATGCCAGTTTAACCGGTTTGTTTTGTCACGAACTGAAAGTAGTTTTTTCTTACTATAAAGAGAAAATGATGTGTCCTCAGCAATTCAGACATTAACATTTTGGCGATACTAAATGAAGTCAACCGACAACATTGCAAGCATGAATGTTAAGCTAACTGTAATTATAATGCTGTTTTCTGAATTACGTAACATGATATCTAGTCTCACGAGATCTATCTGCTAAGGAATGTCTTGTATTGTTGCTCATGCACTAACATTTAACGTATTTGCAGGAACACAGGGTGACATAAAAAGGATGATGTCTCCCTTAGGGCTTCTATTCATTATTATAGGTAAAACATATTCATGATTTGAACATTTGTGCAAAATATATTGTAGGACTGTTAAAAATGTGTTGATATTCACAAACTTACGGAAATGGCATCTCTTTTACCAGCATTTTTGGGGCCGGCATGTGAAAATACATATGATGTGACAGACTCAGGTAAAATCTAACTATCTGCTTTTGTCTGCAGTGGGGAAGTCAATGGGAAACTGTTATAACTGTAACAGAATTATTTGAGAATAACAAGTGTGATGCATTAAAATTCATAAAACTTGAGTTCATTTATGTTTTAGCTAATATAATTTTTCTCTTTGCCTCCTCAGCAGTTTCACATCACACACCCTCAACAGAACGAAGAATTATTGAAAGACCCCGTCTGAATGTAAGGCGCGGCACATTTAGGGTTCTTCTCAATTCATTGAACTCATTAACTGGCATGTCTTTTTTTTCTATAGAACAAGACACTGGAATACTGGCCTGTGGCCAATCGTACAAATACTAAAATTTTTAGGTAAGTGAGGAAATATTGATTCATTCTAAGAGGTCTCAGAAATTTTCCCAGTTCTGGGTTGCGGCTGGAAGGGCATCCGCTGCGTAAAACATTTGTTGGAATAGTTGGCGGTTCATTCCGCTGTGGCGACCTCTGAAATAGAGACTAAGCCGGAGGAAAATGAATAAATAAATGAAGGAAGGAAGGTCTTCGAAATATAAATGCATCATCTATTTCTAGCTTTTTCATACTTCATCTATATTTCCACTGGCAGCTTTGTGTCCTTCAACATCTGATGTGCAGTAAACATATGTTGATGAAAGTCTGATAAATAATCAGGTGGTAGGTGAACAACATACAGAGACTAATTTTCAAAATGTATATAATGAGCAAGCGCATCAGAAGTCCAACTTTCAAATCATGCTTTTGTCTTATTTTAAATTACTATTGTGGACCTGTGACAAGTGGGACTATTTGTTTATAGTGGAGCTATTTTAGATTTGCCAGGTCGATCCCTGCTGTGGAGTAGTGATGGGTAACTTCACCATAAAAATGAATTAAATAAAATAGAGACAAGTAGTTCCAGCTACAATGTTCTTCTGCAAGAAGCATCCAGTTTTACTTATCCTCCACTTAAACACAAAAGGAAATATTCTGAAGAATGTTGGAAAACAGCCATTGTCTTCCATGGTATTTTTGTTCCTACAGCAGCGGTTGTTTTTTCCAACATTCTTCACAATATCTTGTTTTGTGTTCAACAGAAGAAAAAAATTCATAAAAGTTTAGAAGCACTTGAGTGTGAGTAAATGGTGAGGAATTTTCCCTTTTTGGCTGAACTATTCCTTTAATGAATAAAAGTTGTATACTGTAGCTTTAAGGCTAATCACTCTGCTTTCATTTCTTTTTTTAAGCGATTTCTTGAAAATATGAATTAATTGTAATTTTTTCATCTTTCAGGAGAGGAGCACTTGTTATTTCCAGACAATACTGGTACCCCTTTTTAGAAATATGTAAGGAATCAATATTTCAGTAACTTTCTAAGTTTTATTAAACCCATTGATGACAGATTTTCTCAAAATATTCTGATATTTTAATCTGAATAAATGTGTTCATTTATTTATTTTGCAGCCCTTAAAAAATCGAATCCCATATCCCCTGCAGTCACATTCTCCACAACACCAACAGAATCATATTCAACACAGACCTCCAACCCATTACCAGCAACAACAACTACGATGCCCATTTTCCCAGAAACCGCTTCAGAGGAATCAACAACCAAAACAACAAACTCTACCATTTCAACAGAACCCCTAACAACCACCATTCAAGCACATTCAAGCAAACAGAAGACTTCAAATGTAATAACAGAAACCACAACTGATTCACAAACTTCAGCTCTGCCAGAAACAATCCCCACCCAAACAACAGCAATCAACTCATCAACCATCAACTCAAGACAACCAAAAATCCTCACACAGCCTAGTAGCACAAATGCACATGGTCCAGAAACAGAAACCACAATTTCATCTACAGATCTACCAGTTACATCAGCTACAATGAGTACAACAACTGAAGTAGCATCCAGAACTGCATCACTGGCTTTCACTACACTTTTAGAGTCTACAGTGGAGCCAGGATCAACAGAGGCAACAACATCGAATGTGATACTCGAAACAGGTTTGACAATATAAGTTATGACTATAGATATCAGTCTAAGGGTGCCCTCACACTAGGTTATCCAAACAGTTTGACAAGTGTGAGTGCTCCAAATCGGGCCCCAGCGCAGTTCAGTTGGCCATCCCTGGCCCGGTTGAAGTAGGTGACGTAAGTGTGCTTCAGCTCGGAAGGCAAAATGCAGTATGAGTGCAGGCCAAGGGGAGAGGGGAGGGGGACAAGCGTGCTTCGGCATTGTTCAAAGCAACTGTACCTAGTGTGAGTACGCCCTAAGGGTGCTGTCACACTGCCTGTTACATCAAATAATATTTATGCTAGAAAATGTATAAAATATCTTCATGGAAGATGATCTTTACATATTTATTATTATTTTTTTGCATAAAAGAACAAAATGTATACATTTTGAGGACACTTTGAGAATTTAAGCCATGTAAGAATTTATACAAAGCAAACACAGACATGAGCAAAAATACTATAGTAATTTATAGGAAATACTGCAGTGTATTATGCTATTTATTTTATAGTATTTCTTTACGCATGTTTGTAAATGAGTGCTGCAACAGCATACTGTAGTATTAACTATAGTAAACTGATAAACTGTAATAAATACTGTAGCATACTTTAATTTTTAGATTGCACCAATTGGTGGAACAGTAAACATTGGTGAAAACAAAGCTGGATTTGTTGTATAATATACAGTCTAGTTGTAGAAAATTACAGTATTGGGTCAACTATAGCTATTGTGTTACCATAGCAAATATAGAATAACCATAACAAAATTCAAGTAGCCTACTTTACTAAAGTAGGGTTCAATACATTACTTCCTATAAATTAATATAGTATTTTCCATGTGGACACAAACAAGTTAAAGATCTTTCATAAGTGGATTACTCATTTAGCTGGATTTCGTTTATTGCCGATTTGACACAATCCAGGATAGTATTGTTCTTCAAAATTCATCGGGAGCAACAGGTCTGGAAGCTCAAACCTTCTCAGGGGCAGGCCTGTTTCATATAAACAGCCTTAGATCATATCATTTCAAGCAAAGGTAAAAGCAAAAACTGTTTACTATGGTTTGTTACATACTACTGTGCATAACCAAATTAGCCAGAGATCAGTTGTCAAAATTAAAAGGATCAGTCAAATCATCTTAGATTGTTTAAGCGAGGAATGAAGAATAGACCCCAGATCACTTACATAGGAGTTTGATGCCATGTTCATTTTTTTTTTTTAATGAAACAGTTTTAAATTCTTTTCTCTTGTCTTCTATGATGTGCAACACAAACACCTGCATTAAAAAAACAGTAAATGCAACTCAATGAATACAGTTATAAAGACGCATACTTCACCAAAGAGTTAATTTCTGAATTTAGTTTTGTTACATTAAATGATCATAATGTCATTACTGTAGACAAACTCTATGCTCTTTTGACTTACCTTTAGGAACAATGTCAACACTTCAGCCTGTACAGACAGTATCTACAAAAGAGCCAGTGACAACCAAAACAGCACAATCTGCAACAGTCTCAACACAGTCCAAAACTCAAGACACAACAGAGCAATTACAATCTAAAACAGATTTAATAACGCAAAGTGAAACAGCGTCTGTGTCAGAAACAGAATCACCACCAACAAAATCATCAACATCTAATGCTACTTTTACAGCTGTAGAGTTACCAAGTGCAACTACTTCACCATCAACAGAAGCAACATCAGCATTGCCAGAAAGTGCACTGAGCACATTAGCAACTGTTAGCAATGAACCAGAAACAACTAAGACAACACTAGCTGAGGTTACATCCCCTGTATCACATTCTGTGGGAATAGATACACTGACAACAACAACAACAACAGGCCTAGCAGAGTCTAGTACTGCATCTACATCTTCAACATTAATACCAGAGGCATCTCAAACAACAAGTGAAACTACTGCATCCCCGGAAGGATGGATATCAGCATTGCCATCAACATTTACAAAAGAAGATACAATGACATCAGCAATCCCACTCGAGTCTACTACTGCAATCAAAGTCTCAGCAATAGTACCATCTACTGAGGTTTCATCTACTGTATTACCATCTGCAGAAGTAGATACATTAATGACGACAAGAAACCTAGCAGACTCCACCACTCCACCCAAAGCGTCAACTATGATAACAGAAACATCTCAAGCCAAAACTGAACCTTCAACAGCCCAAAATGAAACTACAATGTTAATGTCAACAACACCAGTGTCAAATTCTTATGCCTCAGAAGTCTCTACCACTGTCAAAACTGTGACACAAGATGAAACAGCTTCTACATTGACAGGTCAAACCACATTAACATCAACTTTTACAACAGAATCAACAATTTCCCCAAGCACAGCAGCTCCAATAACAAGTGCATCGTCACCTTCAATAACAACAGACACAAGAATATCCAGTAATACAGAATCATCTACAGAAACCACTGCAGCTGCATCAGGAACAAGCACAGCATCAACTGTTAGAAATTATCCAGAAACAACTGAGATTACCTCAACACAAGATACAGTAGCAACAAAAACTAGCCAAGAAGAGTCTACTATTGCACTCCAAGCTTCAACCCTGGTGCTGGTGACATCAGCATTGTCAGTAAGT
>CAIGQW010054073.1:1854612-1865653 GCA_903798125.1 Danio choprae | reverse complement strand
CTTCAAAATTGATATCAGAAACATCTCAAGTCACAACTGAAACTTCAACAGTCCAAGAAGAATCTACAACATTAATGTCAATGATGCCAGCAACAATGGATCAAATCTCAGAAGTCTCCACCACTGTCAAAACAGTAACTCAAGCTGAAACAGGTTCTTTGTCAACAGGACAAACTACATTAATATCACCTTTTACAACAGAATCAACTATTTCTCCCAGCAAAACAGCACCAATAACAGAGGCATCATCATCTTCAAGTACAAGTGAAACTACAGCAGCCTCAGGAGGAGTGAAATCAGCATTACCATTAACTACATCAGAAACAAGCACAGCATCAACTGTTAGAAATGATTCAGAAACCACTGGGATTACTTCAACACAAGATACAGTAACAACAAAACCTAGCCAAGAAGAGTCTACTACTACACTCCAAGCTTCAACCCTGGTGCTGGTGACATCAGCATTGTCAGTAAGTCCACTGGGCACAACTGCAGGAGAAACCGTTAGCAGTCAAGTGGAAACAACTAAGACAACACTAGCTGAGGTTTCATCTCCTGCGTTACAATCGGTGGGAGTAGATACATTGACAACAACAACAGGCCTAGCAGAGTCTTCTACTGCATCAAAAGCTTCAAAATTGGTATCAGAAACATCTCAAGTCACAACCGAACCTTCAACAGTCCAGGAAGAAACTACAACATTAATGCCAGCAACAATGGCTCATGCCTCAGAAGTCTCCACCACTGTCAAAACAGTAACACAAGCTGAAACAGGTTCTTCGTCAACAGATCAAACTACACTAATATCACCTTTTACAACAGAATCAACAATTTCTCCCATCACAACAGCACCAATAACGGAGGCATCATCACCTTTAAGTACACCTTCAACTACAGCAGCCTCAGCAGGAGTGGCTTCAGCATTGCCATCCACTGCATCAGAAACAAGCACAGCATCAACTGTTAGAAATTATCCAGAAACAATCAGGATAAATACAACACAAGATACAGTGACAACAAAAACAAGTCTGCCAGAATCTTTTACTGCACCAAAAACTTCAAACTTGATAGCAGAAACATCCCAAGTCACAACTGAACCTTCAACAGCCCAAAAAGGAACAACAACATTAATGCCAGTGACACCTGCAACGGTTCATACCTCAGAGGTCACCATCACTGTCAAAACAGTGACACAAAATTCTACAACACAAGCTGAAACAGGTTCTCCACCAATGGGTCAAACTATTTCTTCCAGCACAGCAGCACCAATAACAGAGACATCATCACATTTAACTGATACAGGAGAAGTAAAGACAACAGTTGCAGGAGCTTCCAAAAATACTAAATCATCTACAGAGGGCACAACATTGTTGGTATCAACAATAAGTGAAACCATTGCAGCATCAACAGCATTAGCCTCAGCATCGTCAGCAACTGCGCTGGACACAACTACATCAACAACTGCTAGCAATGACAGGGAAGCAACCAAGACAACACTAGCTAAGCTTTCATCTACATTGAAAACTACAATATCAGACCTAGCAGAGTCAACCACAGCGCTCACATCTTCAGCCTTGATAACAGAAACATCTCAAATCATCTCAACTGAACCTTCATCAGCTCACAGAGAAACTGCAACATTAATGTCAATGACACCAATATCAAATGCTCATGTGCCAGAAGTCTCCACCACTTTCAAAACAGTGACACAAGATCTTACAACACAAGGTGAATCGACAGGTCAAACTACACTAACATCTATTTTTACATCAAAGTCAAGTACTTCTCCCAGCACAGCAGCTCCAATAAAAGAGGTATCATCACCTTCAAGTACAGCAGGTGAAGAAAATACAACAGTCACAACAACGTCCAGAACTGCAGAATCATCAACAGAAACCACAACATTGGTGGTACCTACAACAAGAGAAACTGCAGCATCCTCAGCAGGAGTGGAGTCAGCATTACCATCAACTGCATCAGGGATGAGCACAGCATCAACTGTTAGAAATATAACTGTTACAAAAACAAGCCAAACTGATTCTACTACTCCACCCAAAGCTTCAACTACTGTATCTACTTCAACCGCTTCGACTACTGTATTACAATCTTTGACAACTGATACGTTGACGACAGCTTCAACCTCGAAACAGAAAACATCTCAAGTCACAACTGAAACTTCACAAGCTACAACATTAACGCCACTAACAATGAGCCATACCACAGAAGCCTCCACCCCTGTCACAACAAGGATACAAGAGCCTACAAATCAAACAGTTTCTTCATCAACAGGTCAAACTACAATAAAATTGAATTTTTCGGCAGTATCAACTATTTCTTCCAGCAAAGCAGCACCAATACCAGAGGCATCATCAACATCCAACATTACGAAATCATCTACCAAGGCCACAACATTGTTGGTACCAACAACAAGAAACAACACAGCAGCTACATCAGAAACAAGCATAGCATCAACTGTTAGAAATGACATGTTGACAAACAAGACCACCCCAGTTAAGGTTTCAACTACATTGAACACAACAACAGGCCTACCAGAGTCTAGTACTTCAAACAGAGCTTCAACATCGACACCAAAAACGTCTCAAGTGACAACCAAACCCTCAACAACCCAAAATGAATCCAAAGCAATAACATCAATGCTAATGTCATCAGTAACGACAGCTAATACCTCAGACTTCTCCACTGTTAAAAGAGCTACACAAGCTGAAACACCTTCATCATCAACAAGATATACTACATCGGCCCAATCTGTTTCCAAAACTTCAACCATTAAGCCGACCACAGTAGCACTAATAACCTCAAAAACAGATCCTCCTTCCCTTAAAGAGGGAGCTATAAGCTTATCTTTCAGTCTAAACGAAACTTTCAAAGAAGAATATGCAAACAGATCATCCCCTGAATTCCAATCATTGGCAAACAGTATAACAGATGAGGTAAGTCTAACTTTTACATAACATAAAAATAAGTCACTTAATAGAGGGGATATCTCAATTCATTAATAGCCTATTAATATTCGTGGATACTTAAAGGAATAGTTCACCCCAAAACAAGAATCCTGTCATCATTTAATATCCCTTCATTGTTCCAAACCTTTGAGTTTCTTTCTCCTGTTGAACACAAAAGAAGATAATTTGAAGAATGCTGAAAATCTGTAACTACTGACTTCCCTAGTATTCATTTTTTCTTTTATGGATGTCAGCGCAGTGGTTACAGGTTGTTAGCTTTCTTCAAAATATCATCTTTTGTGCTCAACAGAAGAAAGAGTACATTTTAATTCTTGGGTGAACTATCCCTTTAAGAGTAACGCACACTACAACCAAGATTTCATACTAAGTTTTGTTTCAAAGTTCCCAAGAATTTTGATGAGGTTTTATAAGTGATAAAATAATAAATTCCTCATGCTAACTAACTCCTATACACCTGTTACATTTTCCTATTTCTTCATGTTGTGTGGAAATTAATAAGAAATCAATATCGAATAATATCACTATAAACAATGTGGATAGAGAAATGGTAATGTATATTACTAAAACTGAGAAGCTAAGGTACATTTATTTGGAAAAGTACAAAGAGAACTTCAGGATTTTAATGTTCATGTACAATTTGCAAGCCAGCTTCTTTTTTCTTTGGAATATCCAGTGTTGATAAAACAATGTCATAGCGCCACCTTGTGGCTCTAAAATCGAAATAATACAGTGTGACCATTGAACGTTATAGAGAAAGGAAATTATATATTCATTCATTCATTTTCATTTCGGCTTAGTCCCTTTATTAATCTGGGGTCGCCACAGCGGAATGAACCGCCAACTTATCCAGCATATGTTTTACGCAGCGGATGCCCTTCCAGCTGCAACCCATCTCTGGGAAACATCCATACACACCCATTCACACTCATACACTACGGACAATTTTAGCTTACCCAATTCACCTGTACCGCATGTCTTTGGACTTGTGGGGGAAACCGGAGCACCCGGAGGAAACCCACGCCAACACAGGAAATTATATATATATATAGTAAATTATTATTATTACTTTTTTGAGAGGTAATTATATGAGAATATATAAGGTAATATTTGGTGGTAAAATTACAGGACAAATTATGTACTTTTTAATATTAATAAAAAATTATCATGTTTTTCATAACGTGCAGATAAACAAGATGTTCATAGATGTACAAGGATACACGCGATGCAGAGTCAATGGTTTCACGTAAGCTTTACAACTGTGTCTTTTTTTCAAATTTCTTTCCAACATAAAGATGTGCTTGAAGTGGAGCACACTAGTTACTGGACTTTGGGAGTTACACTGATTCTGTATATGTGGATTTTCTTTAGGAATGGTTCCATTGTAGTTGATATGACTCTTGTCTATGAAAATTCTTCTGTGGTCCCAAGCTCAGCTGCGGTAGAAGCAGTCCTTTATAGTGGGAAGATGAATGGTGCCATAAACCTGGACATTATACTTGCGACCATCAAAGCAGGTGGGTGTGTGAAAAGCTGAAGTACACTGTTAAAAAAAACATCCGTTCATTAACAGTTTCTGTATTTTGTGATTCACATTAGTTTTCTATTTATTTCTGGATATGAATTGCAATATGGGACCTTGATCTGTTGAATTTTTGGTGTGGAAAATCAACTCTGCTGTTTAATAATGTGACTTTTATTAATATTCTATTAGTTTGAAACAATATATTTCATAGGAAATAAGATATAATGGCAGTTTATTACCAGGTTTTTGTACGATAATTTACAACACCAGCACAGACAAGTGCTGGTGTTGTAGCACAGACAAGTGACATAGTAGTTGATATCACTTGTTCAAACTACTATGTCAATTATTATATCATTAAAAGTTGCTGCAAAAAAGATCAAGACCACATAATGCGATTAAAAATAACATGAATTACAAAATACGAAAACTTGTAATTTATGTTGTTGTTGTTTTTTTACAGTGTAGCACAAAGTAGATCATAAAATCTTTAAATCGACATTTCATGTGTAATGTACATTTCATTTTACAGGGGAAACAGTAACTCCTAATACAGCTGCTCCTGTCACTAATGTAACTGTAGAACCCACAAGGACAAACGGTATTTTCCAATGAATTATATGTTTAGCTATAAATATATGCATTTGGTTTAATTTCTTAAATCCAATATTTAGAATAAACCACTTTAGACTGTAATGCATTTATCGACTCAAAAATCATTGCATATTTAATGTGACGGATTTCTGTACTTCCTACCTTTTCAGAGAACACAAACACAACCTCTGGTGCCCCTCGATGGAGGAGACGCTGTTCACTAATGCTTCTGTCTCCAGTCATCACTGTTTTATTAGCACCAAGAGTGATGCTTTTCTAAATATACAGTGAAGTAATGTTTATAAACTCTACAAATATTGCACAAGTTTATTTTAGGCACATCTAGTTTGTACCCTGTGTAGAAGAGGTGTTCAGGACTATAGCCCAACTAATAATCTTATTATATATTATTTAACCCAAGTGCAGACCCCAAGTTATCATAACTCTACTTTAGTATGATACAGGGCTTTTCTCATTCAAGACAGTTAATTAGAGGTCATTCAAAACCCTGGGCATCCTGGCTTAAATTGTTTCATATTTCACCTAGAGTTGACAATTAAACTTGGGTATTCATAAACAATGCTGATTTTTATTGTTCATGCAATGCGCTGTGTTTCCATTACTATGTAAAAAGTATGTAAATATAAGGCACATAACTGCCTGTCTGCTGCTAAGCATCTAACAGATTGTTTCTTACTGTACATAACTACCTCTGAACCATACTTTCATAACCCTACAGGTAAAAAAGTGGTCCACTTATACTTTACCTGAGCTAAGACAGGGTTTTGAACAATAATAATCTGGGGTTAAGTGTATGTATCCATATACACATACATATATATGTATGTATACATTATATATATTCAATTTGTTTGTTTTATTCTTATTTAATTGTTATATTTGGTTAACACCATTTGGTTTATGTTTAATATTAATATATATATCGAGTACTTTATTTGTGTTTTGTTTTGTTATTAAAGTTGACATGTTCCTTGTTTTGATTGTCAGCTGATTAATTGTGTTTACTTATATTAACATTCTATGTAAATGTCATGATCTTTAATCCTAGAAATATCATGGGTTAGCAGACAGGGAGGACTGTAAAATCACTTGTCATAAATGTTTATTTGCCTCTTAACGTTGACCTTGTAGTGTAGGTCAAATGAATATTTTTATTGTACCTAACATAAAACAGCCAGCTTACCGATTAAAACAACTTTAGTTTGTCTTCATTTGTGAAACTTTATACACTACACTTTATACAGTCCAGATAATAAATTATCATTTTGATCGCCACCTGGTGGCTGGATGCAATACAATCTCAAAAATAAAGTAAGCCTATAAAAGATGTCACTTGGGTTTGTTGTGCTGTTGTGCTTAATTAACTTACTCATAAAGTGTTTAATTTAGTACCAAAAATAATACAAATAAAAAAGTAGTCTATCTTTTAAAAGTCAAATTAATTGAATTATTTGATGCTAAAACTCAGAGCCATTGTGTCACCCTGACTGGACGCTGTAATATTACATTTAATTTGCACTGCAGCTACACTGAGTGTTTTTGCATTTACTGTAAGCTTTGAGGAGAAACACAGAATCCTGGCAGTATCCTCCACGACACTACTTGCTTGTTCTGTAATGGCTGCACAGGAACACAGAACCCACGCAGTATCCTCCACATCAGTACTTGCTCCAGAGTCTCTTCCAAAATCTTCCCAAGATGGCCACCATCCCAGAGTTTCTTCCCAAGATGACAATCAGTCCAGAGCATCTTTCCAATATGGCCGCCAGCTCAGAGTCTCTTCCCAAGATGGCCACCAGCTCAGAAGCTACATCCAAAATCCCATACTACTCAAGTAGGTACTACATATACATTTTAACTTACTTCATGATTATTTTAAAAGTATGCTATACTACGAAAGTGAGTATGAATGGAATTTGGACATATTACATCATGTGTAGTCAATATTGCCAATCATAAATTTATGACTATGTTGTCACAAACCAACCAACTAGATTTGGTTAATCTAGATACAGTGTTTATTTGGAAAATTCAGACACTACAAATGAAAACAGGATTCCCCCTTCAACATGAACATTTCTTCATTTATGTTACTCGGAATAAATGCATAGATTTCACATGTATACTTTGGTTAAAAAAAATTCTAACAAATACATTGGTAAAGATACATTTCATTATTTAATACATTTTCAAAAGAGCAATACAACATTAGTTGTTAGATAACGTTTACTTGTGCCATTTCTGTGGCATAGAGGATTGTTCAGATTCGGTTTTAATAAACCAATCCTCATTATTCCTCAAGGTGCATTGTGTAACAATGTGCTTTTTGTAAAGCAGAGACCAAATTACCATAACTCACACATACCATATGTATCACCAGGCTCTAAATGTGACAAGAAAGACTAGTAAATGATAAAGCTAGATCATAACTTGACTTGTTTGCATCTTCATTTTCTGATTCAGAATGTGACCACAGTCACGATTGTTGTGTAGAAGCATGATGTTGTGTTTTTGCTGAAGTGAATGTGAAGCTTAGTGAATCACAGCTGAAAAGAGGAGTGATGCTAAGGTCATCCACAATGCTGTTAGCATACTAGCCAGTACCGGAGACTTGCTCGCTGTAAATATAAAAAAAGAAAATGCATGTTAGTTGTGTTGGATCCAATTATTAAGGCCAGTATTTGAAAACCTATGGATATTATTCATTACTTTCTTTTTCAAACTGAAAACATAACATGTTATTTTTAAGAACCTCTATAAAATATGTTACTTTTCATTAATCATGTAGTATTATAAGAGCAACTTACCCCAACAAAGAGATATTTTAGAAAGTTAATTCATAACATGAAAACATACAACCCTAAATCAGAAAAGGTTGGGGCAGTATGGAAAATGCAAATAAAAAAAGAGTGTAGTTATTTCCAAATTTACTTTGACTTATTTCATTTGCAGACAATATGAACACAAAATAATTCATGTTTTGTCTGGGCAACTTCATTGTATTTGTAAACATACATCCTTTCCTGTCATCCAGGCCTGCAACACATTCCAAAAAAAGTTGGAACAGGAGCAATTTAGGGTTAGTAATCAGGTAAATTGGTTAAATAATAATGTGATTTGAAACAGGTGATGCCAACAGGTGATTGTAATTATAATTTGGTACAAAAGCAGCATCCAAGAAAGGTCTAGACCTTTAGGAGCAAAGATGGGCAGAGGATCACCAGTTTGCCAACAAATATGTGAGACAATTATTGAAATGTTTAAAAACAATGTTCCTCAAAGAAAGCTAGGAAGACATTTGGATATTTCTCCTTCAGCAGTGCATCACATCATTAAAAGATTCAAGGAATCTGGAGGAATTTTAGTGCATAAAGGAAAAGGGAGCAAGCCTAAGCTGAACAACCGTGATCTCCAATACCTCAGGCGGCACTCAAGAATCGTCATCGTCAAAGAAGCCCTATGTTAACAGTGTCCAGAAGAAACTTCTCTGGCCTCGAAGGGATCTGATATGCACCATCACACAGTGGAAACGTGTACTGTGGTCAGATGAATCTGTATTTCCGGTATTTTTTGGGAGAAATGGGTGCCATGTGCTCCAGACCACAGAAGAAAAGGATCATCCAGACTGTTACCAGCAACAAGTCCAAAAGCCAGGGTCTGTCATGGCATGGGGTTGTGTCAGTGCCCTTGGCAAAGGTAACTTGCACTTCTGTGATGGCACCATTAATGACACCCATGCATATTTCAACAAGACAATGCAAAACTCATTACAGTCACACATTACAGTCCTGGCTGCATAGGAAGAGGATACAGGTACTTGACTGGCCTGCCTGCAGTCCCGACCTGTCTCCAATAGAGAATGTGTGGTGCATTTTGGAGTGCAAAATGTGACAACAAAGACCCTGTACTGTTGTCCACTTTAAGGCTTGTTTGCAGTAAGAATGGGACAACATTTTTCATCACTTGGTGTCTTCAGTCCCTAAACATCTTTTAAGTGTTGTGAAAAGGAATAGTAACATTACAAAGTGGTAAATGCTTTACTGTTCCAACTTTTTTAAATGTGTTGCAATGTTTATTGTGGGCATCACGGTGGCGCAGTGGGTAGCACGATCGCCTCACAGCAAGAAGGTCGCTGGTTCGAGCCTCGACTGGGTCAGTTGGCGTTTCTGTGAGTAGTTTGCATGTTCTCCCCGTGTTCGCGTGGGTTTCCTCCGGGTGCTCCAGTTTCCCCCATAGTCCAAAGACATGCAGTGTAGGTGAATTGGGTAAGCTAAAATTGTCCGTAGTGTATGTGTGTGAATGAGTGTGAATGGATGTTTCCCAGTGATGGGTTGCAGCTGGAAGGGCATCCGCTGTGTAAAACATATGCTGAATAAGTTGGCGGTTCATTCTGCTGTGACGACCCTAGATTAATAAAGGGACTAAGCCGAAAAGAAAATGAATGAATGAATGAATGCAATGTTTGTTGTATTGTCTGAAATAAAATACAAAGTAAATTTGGAAATCACCATACTGTCCCAACATTTTCTGATTTGGGGTTGTAATATAAATGTATACTGACCAGTGAATCCTGTGGAGTCTGTAACCTTGATAGTTGTAGGATCAATTGGCAATATGATTGTTTGGTTCCTGACAGCAGCAGCAAATTGTTTAGCCAGGTCTGTTGCGTTAGGAGCATTGATGTTTTTGATAAACGAAAGCCAAGCATCTACTATAATGGAGCCATTCCTGAGAAAAATAAATGAAAGACTAGTTGTAATGGAAATAGTCAACATAGGCTCATTCTGAAAACGTAGCCCTATATACATTTCTGGAGATCGCGAACATTGTAGCCAGAAGTACGTATGGCTGCATTTCATCTTTAAAACGAACACCATGTTTGTGATTTTACACAATAGAATGTGGTAAAATCTGAAAACATGGTAAAAATCAGGCAAGGCTTGTCTTTTTCAGATTGCGTTTGAAAACTGTCGGTTGGGTTTAGGGAAGTGGGTGGGTGGGTCAATCAGTGCTTTTGAAAAACTATTGGTTGGGTTTAGGGAAGGAGGAGAGTGGGTCAGTCAATCGGTCATTTAGTCAGTCAACAGTCAGTCGACAGCAGCTTCTGGTGGATTTATGCGAGAACAGCAGGTGCGAATGGCACTCGTGAGAGAAATTTGAGATCTGAAAATGCATACACAGCAGCCTCTGGTGGATTCACAAAAACAAAAACTGCAAAAAAACGTAGCTCCTGGGACGTATTTGGCGCTCTCCATAAATTTATATAGCGGTATGTTTTCAAAATGAGCCTGGGGTGCAAATAGTCTATAGACCTGCTATGTAAAACATAAAAAAATATTCTGTGATAATGCCATTTTTTAGAACTGTATCATAAAATTTTACCTGAACCCCCAAATGTTAGCCTGTTGGAAGCTTCTGAAATTACTGAAAAACCCAGTCAGCTATATCAAATGAACAAACAGGTTAATTGATATTTTAATATTATAATGATCATCAAGGCAATGTTTAACTAAACTGACATGCAAATACATCTAAAGTCCAATGTATTACCTGACTATTGACTGCCTGTGCCAGAAGAACAGCTGCATTAGAGCTAAGGTTTGACAGATCACTGATAAAGACACTTAACATTTTAAAGGTGATATTATAGTTGGCTAGGACTAAGGCCGTTGTGGCTACTGTTGTAGTTTGGGTCATAGCAATTGGTGATGCGGTCATGTTTGTTCCTGTTAAGAGCAGAATTAAGAGAACATTAGTCACAGTCCAGCATTACTATGCTTATAATTAATCTCATTCACAACGATAGTATTTTGAGCCTCCTACAAGTGCATGTGCGTCATCAAACAAGAATGTTGTATATGTCTTTCCTTTACGATGTAACAGAAAAGCATCAAACAGGACAAAAAAAAATTAACTGACC
>CAIGQW010054073.1:1842594-1854602 GCA_903798125.1 Danio choprae | reverse complement strand
ACCTCCTCCAGTTGAAGATGAAGCTGATCCAGTAGCAGTTGAAGCTGATGTGGCTCCAGTTGCAGTCGAAAGTGTAGTTGCTGAAGTCGCAGTTGAAGGTGTAGTTGCTGAAGTTGCAGTTGAAGGTGTAGTTGCTGAAGTCGCAGTTGAATGTGTAGTTGCTGAAGTTGCAGTTGTAGGTGTAGTTGCTGAAGTCGCAGTTGAAGGTGTAGTTGCTGAAGTTGCAGTTGAAGGTGTAGTTGCTGAAGTCGCAGTTGAAGGTGTAGTTGCTGAAGTCGCAGTTGAATGTGTAGTTGCTGAAGTCGCAGTTGTAGGTGTACTTGCTGAAGTCGCAGTTGAAGGTGTAGTTGCTGAAGTCGCAGTTGAAGGTGTAGTTGCTGAAGTCGCAGTTGTAGGTGTAGTTGCTGAAGTCGCAGTTGTAGGTGTAGTTGCTGAAGTCGCAGTTGAAGGTGTAGTTGCTGAAGTCGCAGTTGAAGGTGTAGTTGCTGAAGTCGCAGTTGAAGGTGTAGTTGCTGAAGTCGCAGTTGTAGGTGTACTTGCTGAAGTCGCAGTTGTAGGTGTACTTGCTGAAGTCGCAGTTGTAGGTGTACTTGCTGAAGTCGCAGTTGTAGGTGTAGTTGCTGAAGTCGCAGTTGTAGGTGTAGTTGCTGAAGTCACAGTTGTAGGTGTAGTTGCTGAAGTCGCAGTTGTAGGTGCAGTTTCTGAAGTCGCAGTTGTAGGTGTAGTTGCTGAGATTGTAGATACTACAAGATAGTATCATGATACATGATTCAGTTCAACAAATGTGTTTTATAATTATTGTGACCTAGTGGCCTCATTTAATGACAATATTAGTATCATATTACATTAAGTAAAATCTATAAACACAAACTGGCCAATACCTTGAGAGACAACATATCCCGGCAGATGTAGGATCCCTGTTAGGTGAAATTAGGAAAAATAAAACACAGTAAATATCAGTGATGAACATAAAAACAAACCCAACACTGAGGAAGGACAGCAGAGGATCTAGAATTGCAGTTTAGCATTTAGTGGAATTTATTTAGCTGGATTGTTGTTAAAATCACTTTTTTTTTTAAGTGTCACTTTCTTTTCACACCTTTCATCTTTTTATATTATGATTTAACAGTATGATTTATAATACATTCAGTCCTCTGTAATGCAAATGTAATGCAGAAACAAATATAGTTTCTTACCAGTCAGACACAGAACGGGTAGTATAATCCTCCACTCCATTGCTATGATTTTATAGCACTAAGCCTAAAAATCAAAATTAATATAAGCATGATGTAGCAAAGTTTCACATTTCATAATGTTCAGATGAACAAAATCATGTAAGTGGTGAGCTTGATGTTAATGTGTTAAATAAATAGCATCATACAATTGACACAATTGATCCTTGACACAATCTACATTGTAAAAGCACTATATAAATAAACTTGAATTGAATTGAATCATACAGGTTTATTAAAGGGATATTTTACCCAAAAAATCAAATATGCTCATTGTTTACTCGCCCTCAAGTGGTTTTGATTTTATGATTTTCCTTTTTCTGTTTTTCTGTTGAACACATAAGAAGTCATTTTTTTAAAATGTTAGAAACCTGTAACCATTGACTTCCATAGTAGGAAAAACAAATACCATGGAAACAAGTGGTTACAGGTTTTCAGCATTTTTTACATTTTCTTCTTTTGTGTTCAACAGGAAAAAAAATCTCAAACTGGTTTGTGAGAAGTGAATGATGCTTAAACGATGACACAGTTTTCAGTTTTGAGTGAACTATCCTTTTAACCAAGTATTTGAAGATTTAATAAAGCATTATGATTTATTACATGCACACATTTCATGGGTGTATTGACATAAATAAATACATACATAAATAAATTAATAATTCAAATTATTATTAGTATTTATTATTACATAATAATAATAATACAAAAATGTGCACATTTCATATAAAATTTGACCAAAAAAAGCCATAAAAATACCAAAAATATTTCTTCTACTCACTTTTTGATTACTCCACCAAAAATGCAGTGCAGATTAATCCTTATAGCAATGAAGGTCCTGTTATCAGTCTGTGGTCACCTCTAAAAGAGCACAGAAGACAGGTGTGCCCATATTTAAAGTCTGAAGGTTTTTTTTTTGTTAAGAACAGACCAATCAGAGTTCAGCTGTGGGGTTGATGGTTGTTGACAAACTTGAGGAGCAACAGTATCAAAATAATAGCTTTGTTTCCTGGTACGTGATGGTACATGATGACAGTTCATGTTACATTGACAGCTATACAAATCAGGGCAAATTTACCCTAATTAATAAATGGCAAATATAATATACAACAGGTTCACACAAGGTTGGATGTAATAACCGTCTAAAACATGTTGCTAGAATCAGTAGGACTTGTTGCACTTACACACTTTTGTAGACAATCTGATATGACCTTGAAAACTGAGAATCTCTACAGACTCTAATGTGACATTAACCTGGCTAATTATTTTAAATTACTATTTGGAGTTTTCTGAAGGTTATAGGCACAGGATTATTGTT
The DNA here is from genome assembly GCA_903798125.1 of Danio choprae. Classification (NCBI taxonomy): domain Eukaryota; kingdom Metazoa; phylum Chordata; class Actinopteri; order Cypriniformes; family Danionidae; genus Danio; species Danio choprae. The sequence continues at coordinate 1,852,055 of CAIGQW010054073.1, read as the reverse complement.
GAGTTCGTTAAAAGTATGTGATGAAAAATATGCCTAAGACATTCCTGGTGTCCTATTGAATAACTCATCAAAAGCAACACCAATATATAATTTATATTATGTGAATATACTTAAAGAAAAAAGATAGATCTGTGTGTTAAGACAGGCTGCGTCTTTGGACAGAGAAGGTGTGATAAAAAAAAGGTGTGCTATGCTGCTAATCAAGTTGAATTTCCAGTTCATAAACAAAAACATGAGGAAACTTTGTAACTGGCTTTTCCAGCAAATGTAGTTCCTCATAACTCATCATGCAAGATAAAAACCAAACTCAAGCAAAGATATGGCAAACATCCCTCGCTGCAAAAATCTAAGTCAATTGTACCTATAATTTCACTCATTATAATCTGTCCAGCTTTTTCCTTATGCAGTCCTTAAAAGTCTACACGGCTGATGTGCATATGAATGCTTAGTTGTTATTATTGTTTTGTCATTCTTTACACTTTTTCCATTGTGACTGCTAGTAAACAGGCAAGAATGTTTTCCCCATGCCAAAACATCAGCGTCACAGAATGGTCACAAGACTCATATATTAATAGCAATCAGTTTTCAAATTTCCTCAAGCAATTGAGTTTTTTACATTTCGCAACACACAGTATCTTAAATGCCATTTTTACTCTTTGGTCTTTTTATATATATATTTGAATCTGGAAAAACTTTGATATACATTGTATCACTGCTATAATGCTAGCAACTAACATTTAGTCAATCATCTTTAAGAGACACCTGATCCAATATTCATTTATTTTCTTTTTCGGCTTAGTCCCTTTATTAATGTGGGGTCGCCACAGCGGAATGAACCGCCAACTTATACAGCATATGTTTTACGCAGCGCATGCCCTTCCAGCTGCAACCCATCACTGGGAAACATCCATACACACCCATTCACACTCATACACTACGGACAATTTAGCTTACCCAATTCACCTGTACTGCATGTTTTTGGACTTGTGGGGGAAACCGGAGCACCCAGAGGAAACCCACGCCAACACGGGGAGAACATGCAAACTCCACACAGAAACGCCAACTGACCCAGCCGAGGCTCGAACCAGCAACCTTCTTGCTGTGAGGCGAACGTGCTATCTACTGCGCCACCGTGAGGCCTCCTGATCCAATAGCCTTTTTGTAATTTGATGTATAAAGCTGGTTGATGTAGTCAAGAAGTCAATCAAATATTAATGGACAAGAAAAATATATTTGAGTGAATTTGATAGTGATAAGATTGTTGTTCCGGCTGGTCCAGTTGGCATTTCTGTGTGGATTTTGCATGTTTTCCCTGTGTTTGCGTGAGTTTCCTCCGGGTGCTTCGGTTTCCCCCACAGCCCAAAGACATGCGCTATAAGAGAATTGGGTAAATACAATTGGCCGTAGTGCATGAGTGTGTGTGTGAATGCGAAAGTGTATGGGTGTTGCGGCTGGAAGGGCATCCACTGTGTAAAACATATGGCGGAATAGTTGGCAGTTCATTTCGCTGTGGCGACCCCTTATAAATAAGGCATTATGCTGAAGGAAAATGAATGAATGAATGACTCTGATAGTGATAAGATTGTTGGAACCTCATGTAGCATCTCATAAATGACCAAAATCAGCCTGGAAATGTAAAAAATTCAAACAGATTTTTTTGTCTTTGCTGACAGTTTGTGCCAGTAAAACCTCATTAAAAAAACATGGTTTTCACTGAATCAATTGTGATATGAAACATTTAAGGACAGGAGGAGTGATTTTTTAATATATGTATATATATGTAGCAGCTCATAAACAGCTAGATCTCCTTTTTGAATTGTTTTCAACACAAAATCACAGCAATTCACAACTTTTTTGATTTAGTGGCTAATTTGTATTCATTTGTACAATCTCTAGGTTAGGGCAGGGGTTTGGGGCATGTCTTCTTTTGAAAACCCCATGTTTTCATTCCAATTAATTATCAATTCACATGAATTAGCCAATTTTCCTGACAATACGTACACTGAAAAAAAAATAGTTCATTGGATTTACTTATTTTCTTTTAAGGTAAGTTGTTGCTAACATTTTATATGGGCTCAACAATATAAACAAACAAATTAAATTTAGTAATGCTCAACTTAATTTGTTTGTATAAATTCAATCCATATAAATTGTTTGCAACCACTTACCTTAAAAAAAATGTTGTAAATCCAATAAACCATTTTATCAGTGTGTAATAGTTACGTTTTCTTATGAGATCGGGCTGGAAACCCATTCTGAGCAAGAGGAGTGATTTTCAAGGCTTTGTTCCATATGTAGCATCTCAGATTATTATAAATGTTTTCTCCTTACAGGGTCTATTTTGGTACTTTAAGATATGTGTGTGAGTTTTTTTCATTCTTTAATGATGAGAGGATTCTTGGTACCATTTGTAGCATGGGAAACTACTGTGCCTATTGTATGTATTCTTGTCAAGGCGAGTGACTTTCTGATGCAATTTTACCTCAGGAAACTGTGACATACATTGTATCAGTTGTAGAATTAAACCTTGTTGGACAATAGGAATACTATTTTGATGGTGATAGACTTGTCTTTGCCATATTTAGCATTTCAGACATGAAAAATGCGAGACTTAGGGCCACACATGTTTGAAATTGTGAGAACTAGTGTCAAAAAATCATATTCTCATTGAGAGACATATGACTTTATTTAACCTAGCTGCTTTTAAGCTGTTTAACCTGCTGGTTTGCACCTCCCTTTAAAACAGAAACCCGGGAAATGACATAATACAAATAGTATGCACAGGCATAATTGTGGCTTCTTTTGAATGAAGATTTCTGGGTGTTTATAATGAACAATCATATTAATAATAACAAAGAGAAATGCAAAGTGTTTGCTCGAAATAACTTTCTGGAAAAAATGTAGCAGTGATTATTGGTGGGGTCAAAGCCACGAGGTTGTTGCCTGTTCAAAAGAACACAAACTCTGAAGGAGTTTCAAAAAAGATCTGATTTGCCCACAACCCTTTCTGTTGTCTTATTCTTCATCTATTTGCTTGTCTCCACCATCCTCTTCATTACCTGCCCATCCACATTCCTCACATTCCTCACATTTACCCCTCTTTTTCCACCCGATCTCCAAGATGTCTCTCCATCTAAAAAAGATTTCATTCAAGCTATATACAAACCTATAACTATTTTGAAAAGTGCTAACTCATAAACATTGCATTCAGCCCACAGAGATATTTCCTTGATGCATACTGAACATAAACAAAGATTTAAACCCACACAAAATATCTGAGTAGATGTCTTATTTACGCTTTCTATTATGTTTTTCATGATTTAACTTCAGCAGTTAACAGTGTTAAATGTGATTAAACAGCTTTGTTCCTAGTATAATACAGGTATTTTGCCATTAAGAGATGCATATGCTATGCTATTATTATTACTATTATTATTATATGCTGTTATGCTAGAACTTTGCTATATAAATGATTTTCAATCTGTATATGTCATATGTATAGTAAATGTGGTTACACGGTGACCCGCTTACTGAGGAGAGATTAACTGATTGTTTTACTTTAGTGAGAAAATTCCTTGCAAGTTCATGTAACTAATACTCCCAAAATATGACCAACAATAAATAAACTGCCATTTGTAAAGGAACAGCAGTGTTGTTTGGTGGCTACTTTGTTTTATTTGTCATCATTGGTTATGTCAGTTATACAGTATGCAATAATTTTTAAGGTTATAATGATCCACCTTACACACAAAATATGACAATGTCAAGGAAGTAACTGTAAATGAAGGTTGAGATGATGCTGAAGGTCAAGCATAACCCACATCATCTTCAAAAAAAATTATGTACAACATTAAGAAGGTTATTGTAGAACAGCTTAAGATGAAAATATTTTTTAAAAATGGATTTGCGTTTCAAACCGGTCTATGTTTGGTTTTAATATGTGAAACAATACAAGGAGGATATTTTGAGAAATGTGCTTTTTCTCCATACATTGAAAGTCAATGGTCACCAAACCATGAGTGTACTTTAAAACGCATGCATTTTGAAAAAGCATGGAAGAGCAGGATGTGAATTTTTGGGTGAACAATTACCATATCTACACTGGTATCAATGTTGTGTTCCACAAAAGTCCTTCATGTTGTCCCAACCCAAATCGATTAAGTTAACTTAATCGCTTTTACAAATTGAAGTGGATTGAACATAAAACAATTAAGTTGTCCCGCAAAAAAAACGTAAGAATTGTGTTGTATCAATTCATTTTAAATAAGCGGTTTGAACAGAAGGAGGAAAAAGTCATTTTGTTGTGTGTAGATGTTCAAGATTCACCTACAACTGTATTTAAACAAGAATAAAAAAGCAAAAGTGCACAAAAATGGATAATATTCTGTTCAGAAAATTTATTCTTGATATTAACAAAGTGCATTGGGCCTTATAGAGTTTTCTTACTGTATTCTTCCGAGCTAAAATATCTCAAGTATGATGGATTCACATCATGTAACATTTAATGTAATTACATGTTTTGTGCATGAAAAAAATGTTTGTCTTCATTAAACTCATAATTACAAGTTTTATATGATGCAATAAGACTTTAAGAGTTTTAACACAAGAGTGTTCTAACAATTGTCGTCAATTCAAAAAATGACATCAAGTTAATGGTAGTTTGGATACTTTGACATGTATCTGTTTGTACCGACAGCACTGGTGTACAGTACTTTTCTGCACTTCAACATAGTATAGCAACCAGGTCTTTTCAAAAAATGTTTCCATCAACAATAAATGTGTTCATGATCTCACTGTATAGTTAAGTGCTGCAGAAACATATCATTTCTGTGTCTGAGGACGTGAACACTTCAGACGAGTGTGCGTAACGACAGCATAACAGGCTGCACTCACCATTAATTCATCATTATTACGGTTAGTTTGGAATTCATGTGCAACAATGCTACCATGCAATTGAGTCTTAAAAATATGAGCACTAAGCAAACAAGCACTAAATGTATCATTAACTCTTTTTTTTTTTTTGACCAAACCAAAGGAACTGAAGGTGCAGTTACGAGTCATCTAAATTTGACAAAGAATACGTTTATTTACAGTAAGTAGAATGTTTATTCAATAAAAAGAGATGTTGAGCTGAGATGTTACTTAAGGTCATCATTTTGTAATGAAGACTACCAAAATCTTCATACAAACGTAAAGTTTTTTTGGCGTCATGACTCTCCTAATCCCATTTATTGTCATTTTTTATTTTTAAGACATCTGCATTGCACACAATGCATCAGGGTCTGGGATCAGTAAGGTATCTGTGATTATATCAATAGCAGGGACTCAAATGTTTCTGATAAAGGGAAATGTTTTTCATCAAGGAAAGAGTCATCACATAACAAACACATGTACACTTTAAAAAACAGGAAAATCTACAGGTTTGCGCAGTTAACATATTTTTTGAGATCATGTGACATACAGTAACACATTGAGAAAGAAGTCTTACTCTAACCTCATAAACCGCAAAAAAAAAATACAAATATAACAAGTTGGTCAGCATTACTGGGAGAAGTCAATAGGATTGGTTTACCGGTTTGCCATTCGCTAGCTGCATGCAAGAGAGTGACAAGCGAGTGGCAGAAACATGCAAACTTGTTCATGACGTTGAATTCCCATACTTACACAGAAACTGAAATGTACTATGATACATGTCTGGTATTTAGACACAAATTTCAGTCATTCAGGCTTGAACGGTGTGGAACTTTATTTTAACACTTGATTTAATTATTCGTTTTAGATTTCCTTCATTTATAGGGATCAGTTAATATCTTTTTTTAAACTCCAACATTTTGTAAGCTCTTGTACTCTATTGTATAATTAAGTGCTTTGCAAATAAAACATATAATTTCTAAGTCTGAAGATGTGAATCGCATCATTGCATAACAGGCTGAGTTGCCCAAAAGGCCCAAATCTTTGAATTGTGTCTTAATATGGACATGAACTTTGACTTGAAACTTGAACTAAAAAGACTAATGACAAGGCGAGACAGACGCAGAGACAAAAGAGGACAGATTAGGACAGTATAACAGTTTTTAAGGGCAGATCATTTGTAATTGCAGTCATTTATCATGACTAAGCTCAACACTGAGGTACATTCATTCACATTCATTATTTCTTCCTTATTATAGTAAATTTAGACGTCATATACAACATTGCTACTGTGTTGGTTGAACTGTGTTACAAAAGTACAAAAGTGAATGCTTTATTTTAAAACTTCATTTAATTATGAATTTTTCATTGTTATTAAAAATCATTGTTTAATTCGATTTCATTGTTTCATCCAGGGGCGGCACGGTGGCTTATTGGTTAGCACTGTCGCCTCACAGCCTTTCTGTGTGGAGTTTGCATGTTCTCTCTGTTGTCAAGTGGATTTTCTCCGGGTTCTCCCGTTTCCCCCACAGTCCAAAGACATGCGCTATAGGTGAATTGAATTAACTAATTTGGCCGTAGTGTGTGTGTGTGTGTGTGTGTGTGTGTGTGTGTGTGTGTGTGTGTGAATTTGAGAGTGTATGGGTGTTTCCCAATACTGGGTTGCGGCTTGAAGGGCATCCACTGCGTAAAACATATGCCGGAATAGTTGGCGGTTCATTCCGCTGTGATGACCCCTGATAAATAAGGGGCTAAGCCGAAGGAAAATGAATGAATGAATGAATGTTTCAGCCAGATTAAGCTAAATGTGACCCTGGACCACAAAAATTACCTTATGTTGCACAAGTATATTTTGGGTAAAACCAAAAATGCATTGTGCGGGTCAAATCTTTAAAGGCAAAACTTTTATGGCAAATATTTTTTTAATAATTACTATGAATCATGTTCCATGAAGACATGTTGTAAATTTACAACTTTAAATATTCATTCATTCATTCATTTTCTTTTCGGCTTAGTCCCTTTATTAATCAGTGGTCGCCACAGCAGAATCAACCGCCAACCAAATATTAAACAAAAATGATAGACATCTTTTAAAAGTTATCTTTTTAAAAAATGCATGATACACTCTGAAATTCTTATACATTTATTTAGTCAGTCACTCAGGTCACTGAAGACAAACAGCAGACATTTCTCATTTCCTGGGCTTCTTTGCCGTCAGTTATCAGGTATTTAAAATCACTGGCATCAATCACATTTAAGTGCTCAACCCCGACACATCCAAAAAAGTCATGAGGTAGGAAATATACTACAGAGCTTGTATAGGCACTCCTTGATGACTCTATGGTGAATCACAGCTTCAGTTAGAACACTCATGTTAAATTGATTCATGAAAATTCTTCACCGGCCCCATTGTCTTGTAAACATTGGCCAAACATATGAATGTATTTAAACATGCACAACTGACAACTAAATGTACTACTGTAAAATTCCTTAGAGCTACTTGGGTCCTGAACCTTTTCTTAAGGGCAAAATGGGATTATCTTCTGTAATACTACAAACACACATCCTTTCACTTTTTATTTTACTTGTTCCAACAGAACAATTGGCCGAGGTTGTTACGCAGTTGGTGAAGTTGCTATATATTGGGTCAGTAAGATTATTTTAGATTATTTTTCTTTTTTTTTTTTTAAAGAAGTAAAAAATTGTAAATTATTTTTACATTTTAATAAATGAAAGTTTATTTTTGAACTGTCTATAAATTAAATGTGTAGTTCACCCCAAAAAAATGAATTCTGAGGTTCTATGGAGGTCAATGGGTGCCAGTAACCAGCATTGTTCAAAATATTTTCTTTAGTGTCCAACAAAAGAAAGTCATAAATCAAGAAGTCAAAAAGAATTAATAAATGTTTGAAATCAGATGGGGTAATTTTGATGTTTGGGTAATCTTCCCTTTAAGCAATTCTAAAAGTGTAAAAAAATGATGACAATAATTGGTGCCTTGTTGAGAATGATTTGTGTGACACTGAAGACTGGAGTCATTGCATCAAAGGAATAAATTGACATTTGAGATGTTAATTTTGCCATATTCTTCCTATAAATATTACAGACCACTGTTGTTTATTTTGGGCGTCACGGTGGCGCAGTGGGTAGCATGATTGCCTCACAGCTGGTTCGAGCCTCGGCTGGGTCAGTTGACATTTCTGTGTGGAGTTTGCATGTTCTCCCCGTGTTGGCGTGGGTTTCCTCCGGGTGCTCCAGTCTAAAGACATGCGCTATAGGTGAATTGGGTAAGTTAAATTGTCCATAGTGTATGTGTGTGAATGAGAGTGTATGGGTGTTTCCCAGTGATGGGTTGCAGCTGGAAGGGCCTCTGCTGCGTAAAACATATGCTGGATAAGTTGGCGGTTCATTCCGTTGTGGCGACCCCAGATTAATAAAGGGACTAAGCTGAAAAGTGAATGAATGAATGTTATTCATTTTGCAACTGAATCATAGAAATCTATAAAAAACAACAACTGCTCAACAAGGGGTAAAAAAATCACCTAATGTAAGATGAAACTGATTCCGCTTAATAAAAAAAGCACTTTTTTAATTTTAGCACATTTTCCTCAATTTTTCAATGTGTAGCACAGAAGGAATGAGGAAGGCACAATCCTAAAATGTCCCTAGACTGCAGAAATTTTACAACTTGCTTGCAAAACTAACAATTACTGAATGAATTCTTTTTGGCAGTGTTCATTTTCCACTCCTCATCAGATTTACTGATAAATAACAGCATCACATTAGCATTCCCTTCAGCGCGGGATTTAATTCAACAACAGCTCTGTACAATTGAAGCACAATACAAGATTTGCCCCATTTCTGCAAGTTAATTCATGTGCATAAAATACAAAACACTTTAGGGCAACATTACATTTGTTGTTTTATTGATGACCAAACAATTTTGAATAACTTTTTGATCCACTTCAAACAGTGACTAATGTATATACAGTACTGTTCGAAAGTCTTAGGCAACCAAAGTTAATACTTTTACTCAGTGTACTGTATGTTCAGTTGACTTCACAGCAAAGTCTATATATATATATATATATATATATATATATATATATATATATTCTCAGTCTCTTTATTAAAATGCAATCAGAAAATGTAGTAAAATCTAATTAGTGGAGAAAAACAGCTGATGAAACATAGACATGGCCTACATGGCCTAGTCATGAAATGGCCTACACAGAGTCAAGACCTGTATACTACAGGAAGCAGTATGAAATCACCTGGTACTCTTGGCTAAAACAAAGTTAAATTTGACCTGCCAGAGAAAATCGAATAGACGCATAGCCCAAAAATAGACTAGTCGTCAAATAGACAGGAATGAAATACTACACTTGTGTGAAGTCTGTTGTCACTACTGTCAGACGTCTATTAGATTTTTACCGACAGCCCAAATTTAGCCTTGTTTTAGCCAAGACGTCTATGTTTGGACATCTATTAGACGTCTTTTAAACACACACACACACACACACACACACACACACACACACACACACACA
>CAIGQW010054073.1:1823167-1836739 GCA_903798125.1 Danio choprae | reverse complement strand
CACTTTACATAAATACATAAGTATGTCATAAATAAAAAAGGAAAAATAAATAAACTTTCATACACATTGAATGGGTCCTTGCTGAATAGATTCATTTATTTCCGTTTTTATTCTTTCTTACCCCAGACATTTGAGAGGGTATTGTAACCAATAAAACACATACAAATGGAGCTTCAGGTGAATGCTAGTTTACTCTATCAACTTCAGCAACAACAACAAAACAAAACAACATATGGCACAGCTGCCAGGCATGCGCATCAGCATGACTTTACGGCAGTATTACTACAACAGATAATGACAACAAAGAACTGGTTAGCAACCACAACACTTCCCCCCTCCCACTAAGCTTAAGTATAAAACATAGTTTCGAAGTCCTGGAAATGTGCAGGACGTGCCCTTGTCCTCACATGGCAAGCTGTCATTGGGGTTTCTTCAGATCGAGGGCCCTGACAGCGTTCAGTACTCACATCCTGTCCGGCAACTCTATCAGTATTCAGATTTAGTGGGGGAAGAATGGTGTCCAGGAGTCGGATTAGTTTTTTTTCTGTAACGGTAGGGTTAGGTACTTTCCGAAAACAGCTGGCATGCCAGCGAGATTCGTTAGCTAGCTCAAAAGTGACTGGTCCAAGTTGGTGTTCGACCAGGTTTGACCAGGTGTTTGACCAGGTTTGTTGGTGAACTTGTGCCGAATAGAAGTGTTCACCGGGAGCTGATGAGGTGGTCGCAGCTTGTTTAATGGTAATTCCAGCTCCCGTCCAAGCATGAGACAGGCAGGAGACACCCCAGTGGTGGCATGATGGGTAATGTGATAATGCAAGAGGGTCTGGGAGAGAGCAGCCTTAAAGGGGAAACCTTGAGCAAGGTGTGCACATATGCCATTTTTTAGACTTTGATTAAATCTTTCCACTCCACTGTTAGCTTGAGGATGGTAGAAAGCAGTGTGAATATGGATGATGCTCTTAGCAGCCAGGTATGATAAAAACTCACTGGAAACAAACTGCAGCATATTGTCAGTGGTAATAGCTTGTGGGGTTCCCCATCCAGAAAAGAGTTGCTCCAACCATCAACCATTTCGGAGGCTGTAACTGAGCCCATAGGTGCAACTTCGGGCCACTTTGAGTGGAGGTCATACACCACAACTAGAAACCCCTGATGGTGAGGAACAGAGGCGAGCTCCCCACAAATGTCCATCTGTAGATGCGCCCATGGCTTGGCAGGCCAGTCAACAGGTTGCAAAGGTGGCGGCGCTGGGGCACCTGTTTTACTACTAAGCAGACAAGGTGCACAGCCATGTACAAGAGCTTCTAGCTCCCTGTCAATCCCTGGCCACCAAACCGAATCTTGGCACCTCTTCTTCAGTTTAACTATCCCCACATGCCCCTCATGTGCTATTGCCAGCACCTGCCCCCTAAGGGACAGAGGAATGACTGCTCTGTGCCCCCGTGTGATGCATGACTCACCCCAACATGTCAGTTCTGCTCTGACTCGGGAGAAATGTGTCAGGTCAGTGCTCAGCTGAGATGGCCAGCCGTTCTGAATGTAGGGGCTGAGGGTAATAAAGAGTGGGTCTGCTGCAGACTCTCACTTAAGTTCTTCAAGTGACACTGGGGTCTGTAAGGGCTCATACACTAACCTCACAAGTTCACTCTCTAAACCTGATTCTGGCTGATTGGCTGTGCTAGCTGGATGAACGGGACAGGAAATCCACAACCACATTGTCTTTTCCAGGAGTGAACAGCAGCTGAAAGTTGTACTGGTTCAACCTCTTAGCCCATCTATGAAGTCTGAGAGGCTTGTGACCCGTTTCGGTAGAGGACATGAGGGTAGTAAGAGGCTGGTGGTCTGTTCTGAGAGGAAAGGATCACATGCCAGCGCTCACATGCCCAAATGCTCCCCAACACCTCTCTCTCTCCCACCGAATATTTCTCTTCTACAGTACTCAGAGCCCGCAAAGCAAAAGCAATAGGCCTTTCAACACCATCATGCAGCTGTAACAGGACTGCCCCAACTTCTACCGCTGATGTGTCACAGGTCACAAGGGTGGGGCAGGGGGGATCAAAATGAGCTAGAGTTGGCAATGATGTGAGAAGATGTTTGAGTCATTGAATAGCCTGCTCACAATCTGCTGTCTAAACCCAGGAGATTGTGAGCTCCTGAGCTCCCACTCCTGTGTCAACAAGCAGTGGAATGCAACAGTCCTTCAGCTGTACACCACATGTAGAAAAAGCGAGTGAGTGAGGACCCACTGTATGAATCCCTGCTGCATGGTAAAGACTGCGAAGCAGACTTTGATTGGCACCACCTTGCAAAATGGTTAGGCTTGCCACAATTTCTACACTTTTGACCGAAAGCTGGGCAGTCTGGGGATCTGTTGGCATGATGAATGGAGCCACAGTTGCCACAGTTCTGTCTTTGTTGACCTGAATGAGTCTGTGTTTGCTGGATAATTGCACCTGCGGGCTGGGATTCCTCATCCACGACTGTATTTGCAGGTACAAATGTGACGACATTTTTACCTGCATTAGACTCCGCTATTTTAGCTACACACTTTGTAGCCTCTTCAATTTGGAGTGCAAGAGTGAGAGCTTTATCCAAAGTAAGTCTATTATCTTCCATAAGCAGCCTCTCTCTGACCCGTGCACTATTTGTTGTTTTAATAAACTGGTCTCTAATTAATTCGTAGCGAAGAGAACCGAATTTGCATGGTTCAGCAAGGCTCTTCAAATCAGCGACAAACTGACTGGCCGACTCACCCGATCGATGAGATCTTTGTCAGAAAAAAAGATGTTTCAACAGCACGCAATGAGTCCTTTGAAAATGCCCTTGCAGTTGTGCAACAGCATCAATAATCCGTAATGTCCGTAATCCCTCAGCACCAGGACATCATCCAAGGACATGAAATAGCACATACCAGTGCTCCCATGGCATGACAGGTTCACCAGCGTGGGGCAGAAATGGCTCCGGGTTAAGGCAGAAATAAAGCCATCCAAATGTTATGTCCAATAAAACACAACAATTTCTAACAACTCTTTTCTTTGGTGACAGTGCATGTATTTTTTACTTGTTTTGCAAGATACTAGTATTCAGTTTAAAGTGCATTTTAAAGACTTAACTAGGTTATTTGGGCAAGTCATTGGACAACAGTGGCTTGTTGTGTAGCCAATCGGAAAATGGAAAAAAAACAAATGGGCTAATAATGTTGACCCAGTGGTCAAAAAAACATGCTTTTATTCCAGCCAAGCTAAAAGAAGACAACAATAATATGAAAGTACATTTGTATAAGATAGAAACTATTTATTTTGTTCAAAACAAGAATAAAAAATACCTTACTGCCACCTAGTGGAATCATATGAAACCTTCCAAAATAACATTGTAAATAACAGAAATAAAACCTTCAAATGCAATGAACAAAAATATGCAATATCCAATATGCACCGTAAAATTGGGAGTGTTTTCTGTAAAATAAGATCATATTTACCAATCTATTATCTCCATCTGAATTTCGCTCTCACCTGAACCACGTGATTGCAAACAACCTATAATCCTCTTAATTAGACATCATAACAGCCAGTAGATGGCAGTAAATTCTACCAATAAGAGCAGAGTGTAAAGGTTAAATTATCACGACAGTAGACAAAACACTGCTATAAATAATAAATTAAAATAGACCAAAAGTAAAATAGAAATAAAATAGATAAAACAATGCACACAAGATAATGGGAGATGTAAAAGAGTTCACAGGGAAACAGCTTTTTGATCTCTCTGATGCAACTATGAGCTGGACAGAAAGCCTTCGGGGTGTATGGAGGACCAGGATAATCTTAGTGCGCTATCATAAAGTATGCATTAATTACATCCAACAGGAATAACCGTCGACGATGTTTGGGTGCTAACTTGCATTGTTTTTAACACCTTGATGAACATGAAAGAGATTCTGAACATCTCCCATTGCTCTGGAAGTTTTACCAAGCACAGGATCTACCATGTTCCCACACTTCACCGCGGGTGTTTCTGTCTCATCGGCTTTAACAAACAGCACTTCATCTGCAGTTATTTATAGAGTTGTGGATAGAGCTGCATATAAGCTTTATGCAAGGTTTTACACACACACACACAAAAAAAATGCTGGTTTGTTTTAACTCAACAGTTTAAAATAAATAAAGTAAATAAATGTTATTTAAAGTTTATTATGGGTTGTTCCATCCCAGTATCATTTTTAAAACAAAGTGTGGTCTGTTGATGGAAATCGTTTTACAGTACAATAGAGAGCAATCACTTATTTGCATGTCAACTATATAAAAACAAAACAGACACTTTAATGCTGAAACTTGACATTTAGTTCTTATAAGTTTTAAATATCAGACAGACAACTCGAGTAGTATAAAACGTTTTTAATTTTTAAACCATCAAACAACCACAATTAACAGAAGTAAAAAAAAATGACTCCCCACCAATCCCCTGGAACAATAAAATAAAAAGTACACAAATGGAGAAGAGGCTTTTTGGGCATGATCATATGAAAATAAAACGGGCGGTTGGCTCTTCCGCGGTCACAGAAACTACACTGAGACACCGATTGGGAAAGCTGGACAACAGCCACCATCACTTCAGCACACACAGCTCATCTGGACTGCTCGACTGCAGAAAGAGAGAAGCAATTAGGAGGTAATCAGTAGCTAGTTCAAATCAGAATTATAAAACCCCCTTTGAATATATATATATTTTTTAAATATATTTCCCAAATAATGTTTAACAGAGCATGGACATTTTCACAGTATGTCTGATAATATTTTTTTCTGCAGGAGAAAGTCTGATTTGTTTTATTTCGGCTAGAATAAAAGCAGTTTTTATTTTTTTTTAAAACCATTTTAAAGGTCAAAATTATTAGCCCATTTAAGCTACATATTTTTCCATTGTCTACAGAAGAAACCATCGTTATACAATAACTTGCCCAATTACCCTATCCTGTCTAGTTAGCCTAATTAACCTCGTTAAGCCTTTAAATGTCACTTTAAGCCATATAAAAGTGTCTTGAAAAATATCTAGTAAAATATTATGTACTGTCATCATGGCAAAGGTAAAAGAAATCAGTTATTAGAAATGAGTTATTAAAACTATTATGTTTAGAAATGTGTAAAAAAAATAAATAAATAAAAATCAGAAACCAGAAATTGGGGAAACAAATAAAAAGGGGGGGCAAATAATTCAGGGGGTTTAATAATTCTGACTTCAACTGAGTAAAAAAAAAAAAAAAAATAATAATAATAATAATAATAATGTGTAATAATAATATGAAAATATACTTGGTCAATGAAAGCCATTAAATATTATATATATATATATATATATAAATAAATAAATAAATTCATTTTGAACTATGGTTGAGTAGCATGATAAGAGTTTTGTTGGAACACAGAACCAATTGATATGTGATCAATCATGTTATTGTTTGTTATAGTCAAAAACTGTAAAAGCAAGACAATTTAATATCATTCACACAACAGTTAAAAGTCTTTACAAGAAAGCTTAGGAGTACTAAGCTAAACAAAACCTTATGGCTCGTTTCCGCTGAGCGGAGCAATACAGTAGAGGACGCAAGTATTTCCAATTTCACTGTCAGAAGAAAAGCACCAAAATAGCAAACCATACTGCTTTTTGCGACCCTTGCACAATAGTACCTAAGGGATCAAGCTAGACGCAGAATGCTGATTGGTTTACAGAGAATAGTGACAAGCTACAAGGAAAATTACAACAATAGTTGTTTGATTATTTTTAAATACAGTCAAATTAATAGTGTTTATCAACCACGTTCCTGGAGGATCACCAGCACAGCATGTTTTGGATGTCTCCTTTGTTTGTAACACCCATTATAGGTCTTTCAGTCTCTGCTAATGAGCTGATGATCTGAACTAGGTGCTTGGTTAAGGAGAAATAGAAAATGTGCAGAACTGGTGGTCCTCCGGGAATGTAGTTAAGAATCACTGCAATAATACATGTAATAATACAATGTCAACATGCAGGAATGAACTACAGTCAACTCAGGAGAGATTTAATTCTCAAAAAACTTCCTAGGAAAATTATTCATGCGACAATCAAGAGTTTTGAGTTTATTGCCATATTAGGTTCTCTGGCAATGTCAAGGCAGAAAAACCAGATACAAATATACAAACATTTTATAAATAAAACTTCTATAATAATAATAATAATAATAATAATAATAATAATAATAATAATAATAATAATAAATTTTGTTTTTTAATTATATAACAATAAAAAAAAAGACATTAACAGCAATAATTACATAAAAAAAATAATAAATAAATCTAAAACAGTTTTTCTTCAGGAGTTACTTAAAAATGAAAATATTTTCTTTAAAGTCTCTTCAGATCGTCATTGTCTGATAACATTAAAAGGGGACCTATTATGCAAAAATCACTAGTATAAAGGGTTTGGTCAGCTTTGGTCTCTAATTGTAAAATTTTATTAATTTACACCTCTTATAATTACACCTCATAAAAAGTCTGCAGAAACACTGATTGACATTCTCACTTTGTACATGTCAGAGGGTAAAAAAAACAAAACAAAATCCCACCCATTAGTGACAATCTCTCCCTTGGTAGCATAAACAACCCTGAATAAGCAGCTGCCGTCTGTCATTAGAGTCATAAAAAATGATGTGTGATATTTTGAGCTGAAACTTCACATACACACTCTAGGGGCATTAGAGCCTTTTTTTGCATATTGTTGTTAATATGTCCCCTTTAAAAATAGGGCCTTCCAAAATTATGTTTAACAGTTTGTTTACTGTTGCAATATTGATATTTGGGAGGAAGTTTCCGCGACTTTCAAAATGCATGGCTATTCTCTCTTGAATCGATTGGAAGCTGAGCAGATGGTGCAGTTTTTGGTTGGTTGTTACTGTATCGTTCTATACTATACCACACCGCTCAGTGGAAAAATCCATTAAACACACAACATATCTTTTTATAAAGAGTTTAAGTGTTGATCAATTTCTTACTGTAGGTGGAGATGTCGATTTCCTCAGGCAACTCAGCCACGTTGACTTCAAATCGGTCCTGCACATCATTCAGGATCTTCGCATCGGTCTCATCTGATACAAAGGTGACGGCCAAACCTTTTGTGCCAAACCTGCCAGCACGAGCAACCTGAATGAAAGGAGGAAAATAGCAATGTTCAACTTTCTGAGAGCTTCACAGGTTTGATTAAAGGTAAAAATGCCACATGTATCATGCATAGATACCCTGTGTAGGTATGTGTCTGAATCCTCAGGCATGTCATAGTTGAAAACAATATTAACACGCTCAATATCCATTCCACGACCAAACAGATTAGTAGCCACCAGAATCCGCCTCTGAAAGTCTTTAAACTGCTGATACCGAGATAACCTGCAGGAGAGAGAATGAGAATTTGCATTTCTTGGCCAACCTTTTCAATATCATGGGATGAACAATTGCCTTAACCCTTGTGTACTGTTCAAATTTGCTATCCTTTCGTTATGTTCGTGGCTGTTTTTGCCCCACTGACTTCTATTATAAAAACATTTTTTTGATCATATAATCATGCATTCTTGATTGTTGGTGGTTTTCCCTGTTGGGAAGTAAAATGTGTCAATTTTACTGTTGATCATCAGTTGGCAGCATTAACCCTTCAGATAGGCCTGTGCAAAAAAAGTTTCTGGCTTTTATATAGAGTTCTATGGAGTAAAACAGCACATTATAGTGTGTGCGCATAAATACACTTACTATGTTCTAAGAGCTGAGGTACTTATTTTTTAATTTTCTCAAACATAAAGGTAAGTGTGTAAATGTCTATTACACACACACACACACACACAAAAGCCAGAAACTACCCTTTGTTTGCACTGATGATCAACGGTTTAAAAAAAAAATAAATCTATTCAAATCAATCAATTCAAACAATCAAGAATGCATGAGTATATGGTGTCATGGCTTTGCAATCAAACAATGTCATTATAGATGAAAGTCAATGGGGCAAAAACAGCCACCAGCATAACGAAAGGGTAGTAAATTTGCCCAGAGTGTATTGTTAAGTTCGAAAAATTCCAAAGCATTTTTCCAAAATATGTGTCAAAACAAGATTTGTCCCCAAAAGTCATTCCATTTGCTGAAACAGAAATTAAGCCTCAAAATCACCCCAGAGTGTATGAAAACATTCCCAACAGCACACAAAGGTTAAACAAATCGCCACATTGCCACTATTGCTCTCAAAAGACAATTTATTAACACAACATTTCGACCTACATTGTCAGCTTGTCTCAATTAACTTTTAAGAGCTGATTTATATTTATTTTTATTTGATTGAGCACCAGCTTAATTTTCTAAGGATGTGGGCACACTGAGCCTTTTTCATCCATATGAACAACTGCCTTACCTTTCTTCCTGAGCCATTCCCCTGTGGATCGCAATGGCAGGGAAATTCTGTTCAACCAGCAACTGAGACAGAGCCACGCAACGTGGAACTGACTTGACGAAGATCACCACCTAATGCACCCAAACAAACTATTTAAGTCAACAAGGTCCTACATTCAGAGTCTCCAATCATAAAATCTCATGACACGACAGTCACCTGGTTGAACTCCAGAACATCGAGCAAGTCGAACAACTTGCGGTTCTTCTCGCTGTCCTTCAGTTTGACGTAGTACTGCTGCAGACCATGCAGGGTAAGCTTAGTTTCGTCATCAACAAATACTTCCATTGGCTGCAAGAAAAAAGAAAGAAAAAAAAAAAAATTCACCACGATTATTTTGGGCAATATTGTAAATCACAGTTATTAAAGTGGACCATATGACCAAAATCTTTATGAGCAATTCATTTAAAGATTGTGATATTTCATATACATATTATGATATACATATATATTTAAATAAGATTACCATGACAATTTGAGACCATAAAATGTCACAATTCTCAATGCAAAAAAACATAGTCCTCAAGTAATTGAAATAAACTGTACTTCAAGTTATGCAAGAATAATTAAGATAAATTAATAATCCAGGTAAAAAAAACAGCAATCTTCACTGTAAAAATTAAACTTGATTTATTTCTTATTAATCCTACAAAATCCATTGAGAAACTATTTTTAAATTTGTAATTTATTTTACATAACAAATAAGGGTTTATGTAAATAATCATTAAGCGCCACATTTTTACACAATTTTGCATGTATTTGGCCATTTAAGTGTTAAAATTGGAGCTAAAAAAATGGCTTTACAGGTTCGTGTTCTGTTCCATATCTGAGCACATGCACACAACAACGCAAGTACACACTTAAAAACATGAATAAACATAATACTAATAATAAATTAGCCACGTTACATGATTTTTACACATGAAATTGGGCTTTGTTAAGGGAGGAAAATAAAAATCACACTGCTGGAAAGGGGCAGAATGTAGCACAATAATCATTTTCTCTCAATTATTGTGTTTTCATATGCAAAACTGCAAATGCGAAACTGCATTTCAATTAAATCCAAAGCCTTACAAGCGGTATAGCTACAGATAAAACTGAACGTCCCTAATTAAAACTACAATCAGAAAAAAAAAAAAAAGACTTACATCTTGCATGAATTTGCGACAGACCGGTCTGATCTCTTTGCTTAATGTGGCACTGAACATCATGCACTGCTTCTCATGAGGGGTCAGTCTGAAGATATCCTGGACATCCCGTCTCATATCTAACACGCAAAAATCACACAGTCAGAACCAGAAAGCATCCACACACCTCCATAAAGCAGTCGATAGAAAATAAAAACCAAACACACACCCAGCTGCTCCAGCATCTTGTCACATTCGTCCAAAACAAAGTGTTTGACATTTTTGAGGGTCAAGGTCTTGTTGCGACTGAGGGCAAGAATCCTCCCTGGTGTTCCCACCACAATGTGAGGGCAGTTCTTCTTCAACACGTCTTCATCCTTCTTTATAGACAAGCCACCGAAGAAGACGGCACACTTTACACTGGACATGTACTTGGAGAAGCGCTCGTACTCTTTACTGATCTGGAAGGCCAGTTCTCGTGTGTGGCACATAACCAACACAGAAACCTGAAAAGAATTACAAAATGTAAAATAATGGATTACTATTGATGGCTAATACAAAACTAGAATGGAAAAACCGCAGCATATACATAATCAACATGATTTGCAGTTTACTGCGTGCTATTAGACCCAATTTCAGTCTAGTCACTCTTAGATATATTAAGACACTAACCATGACAAAATATATTAACACTATTTATCTGTTGGGATATACAATAAGTTATATAAACCATAACATGTTTTTAAATATGCAAGATTAAGTGTAATTAACACACCTGACCATCCACAGGCTCAATCTGTTGCAGTGTGGCAAGCACAAATACGGCAGTCTTTCCCATACCAGACTTTGCCTGGCATAGGATGTCCATGCCGAGGATGGCTTGTGGAATGCACTCATGCTGGACTGAAAGAGAGAGGGGGGGGGCGCGACACATTAACACATAACATCAATAATAACGGTTACACCATTTCATTTTTAGCCCACTTTATCAGTTTTACATACCTCACATTGATAAAAGGTCAGTATATTTACATTATTTTCAAGGACTAAATGTACCAGTTCAATAAGATGAGATGCTAACCCATTTCAGATAATTAAAGATCTAATAATGCTGTCCATAATGAATGTGAAAAAACAACAACAACCCAGTTGCTAAACAGATGCCCTCTTTTTTTTCTCCACACATAGAGAATTTTTTAATAGCCCATGCATTCTCATATCCCCCCCCCCCCCCCCATCAGCGGTATATGTTATGCACATAATCTGCATGTGCCATAAAACTATGCATGTTAATTGATAAGATGTATTAATTTATAGAACTATCAACAATTATTTGATTATCAGCACCCCTAGCTACAACCATTGCCAAACTTCAAATATTAGCCCAAATGTTTGAAATGTTTCTAGTTTTAAGAGGCACATAATGGCCATATCATGTAGAGGTTTAAAAAATAATGTAAAGCTAAATTACTTTTTCAGCTTGTACTAGAAAACCCCCCCCACAACAATACATAAATCCTCACCCTCAGAAGGATGTTCAAAGCCACAGTCAACGATTGCACGGAGCAACTCTGGTTTCAGGAGGAAATCTCGGAATCCCGAACTGTGGATGGAGACGTAAGACCCTTTAACCTCCTTCTTGCCGGCGGGGGCTCCGCTGTCCACGGTGGGCTGAGGCTCCTCATCTTCCTCGTAGTCCAACAGCTCGTTTTCAACATCATTCTCGGCCATGGTAACTTAAAAAAAATCAACCAAACAACTAAATGTAAATAACAGCATTAAGACAAGAAAATCAATTAAGAATACAGGATTTAAAAATACATGCATTTCTGCAGAATTTATGATGGTAAAATTAAGACAAAGGAAAAACAAATGACATCTAAAATCGATATGTTGTTGAAATAGAAAGTTATAGGGAGCAGACACTGAGTTGCATCTGCAACACTCAATAGAGAGTTGTTGTTGTTGTTACAAGGACCATTGAGGATAACTTTTACAAAGATATAACACTAGATTATAGCTCTTACGGCACCTTGTGATCACACTGCACAAAAGAGATGTCCTTTATCAGAACTTGAGTCGTTTAT
Source organism: Danio choprae (assembly GCA_903798125.1). Taxonomy (NCBI): domain Eukaryota; kingdom Metazoa; phylum Chordata; class Actinopteri; order Cypriniformes; family Danionidae; genus Danio; species Danio choprae. The sequence goes on along the minus strand of CAIGQW010054073.1, from coordinate 1,825,077 downwards.
TAGAGCAATGGTCTAAACAGTCTTAAAGGGATAGTTCACAAAAAAAAAAATTGTGACTCACTCTCAAGTGTTTAAAAAAATGGTTACAGGTTTTCAATATATTTTTTAACCATCTTGTGTTCAACAAAAGAAAGAAACTCATATGGGTTTGAAACGCGTAAAAGATGAGCAAACGATGACAGGATTTTCATTTTTGGATAAACCATCCCCTTAAATCAGCAGAATAAATATCAATATGAATCAAAATGACATAAGTCTAGTTTTCTTTGAAACTGATAATCATTATCATTAAATGAGTACAACTAAAGCAAGAAAAAAAATCTGCCACTGGGCTAAGAAAAATCTTTAAACAATGAAATGAGGTTTCATACCTCACTGACGCATTAGAGCTCGTGTTCAGCACAAACACACATTTGATCAATTTCTCCGTAAACAATACTTAATTGCTTTTGCATCTCAACCTAGTATGAACTGAATCTTTTTATCTTGTATCTATTTTTCCAGTGCAATATTAAATCCACGGCTTAATGAATTAGAGCCTTAAGGACTTGTAACCACTCTTGTTTTTAAGACCAGTAAAAAAATCATATTTAATAAATGAGCACAAAAACAACTTATTGAACAAACACTCTGCTCTTTGTTATGAAACAATCTAAACTATATCAACAGGTATTATGCAACATTATTAAACCCAAAAATAAACTTTAATTAGAACGGACATCGTTATAATGATGCATCCTACCTATATAATGAGAAAGATCAAATTTTAAAGGGTAAAAACCTTGAATACCATAATAAAAGTTGCGATGCATGTAAAACCTGCTCGACTAATTGAGATAAAGTTGGTTTCATATTCACACATTCGTTCATTTTAACGGTGCCTGTGTTGTTTACCGCGCTACTTTTAATATTCGGTCTGAAATCGCATTTAAAGTAGGATATTAAACCAACACTAGCACTATTTAACTGACTGTGAACGATGTTGTAATTTCAAAGACGTTGGCTGCTAATATGATTACCCTATTTAGAATTTACAATTAATTCTTTTATGAAATAATATTAAGGAGAATGTCCGAATGTGCGAATATAAAACCATTTTACCTCAATGATCAAGCGCCGCTCAGCCTGCAGACAATGGAGGCGCCATTCGCTTTCTCATACAATTCATTCCGGTGATCTCAATAAATGGCGCATTTGGCGTTTTCCCAAAACGTGCATGTACGATCTATGATCACGAAGTATTTTAATACACCCGAAGTCATGAAATACGGAGCTGCTTGGCGAAAATCCGTTTCTGTCTCGTGTTTAGGCTTTGAGCCTCACAGGCTGAGCGGTGAACGTAGACAAACGCGAGGTGTCCATCTCAACTGTTCTTCTATATTATTACATGTATAACTAAAATGCCTCTAAAATAAGGTAATATCGGAAAGTGCGCGACATTCATTATAACGTAATTAACAAGCTCAAGTTAATAGCTGTATGGAATAAAACAAAATTTACCTTTTGATGTTGGTACTGAACGTCGGCACTCGCGAATCGTGTGCTTAGGCCTTAAGTTTATAGCGCTTCCCGGAAATAAAAACCGAGCTCGTACATTGGATGTATTCCACGCCAATCATAGCTGAGAAGCAGTACGTGCGTGTGGTTGGGTAACAAAAAAGCGCGTCGATGTTGTGGGCGGGTTCAAACAACTGTCGCCAATATTCATATTCACAAATGTCCACACGATGTCACTATATGAATTCTGATTGTTGGCCAATGTGCACAAAATCTGCGAACTAAAAGGCGATTTATATATATATATATTCCCAGAGATGGGTTACAGCTGGAAGGGCATCCGCTGCGTAAATATATGCTGGATAGGTTGGCGGTTCATTCCGCTGTGGCGACCCCAGATTAATAAAGGGACT
>CAIGQW010054073.1:1812386-1822767 GCA_903798125.1 Danio choprae | reverse complement strand
GAGAACACCTCATTTAGAAAATGAATGTTTTTATCCATTTCTCAGTGAAGGTAATATATTTTGGTGCATTTGAACAAAACAGATTTATTAGATAGATATATTTATTAAAATATTATTTTGGTCACCAAACATCTTTAGAAATTGAAAGATAATACATTTAAATTCAAGTGAAATCTTGCTAAATTTCTATTTCAACTAAATTGTATTTATTTTTGTTTCTCTTGATTTTATTTAATGCCATTATTATAGGTTTTTGGGTCTATGTCTATGTACAAATACAGTATTGTAAAGAATTCTATAGAAAATATTAATTTAAAAGATAGTTATTTGAGGGGTGGACCCATATACGCTGAGCACTGTACATTACATGTTATTTCAATATAATAAATTGCTTACTGTAAAACTTGTGACCTTGACTGAACGCGAATATTCAGATTTCGAATATTCTGACATATTTGAATTCGTCTACATATTTGGTACACGTTTTCCACTAAATTGTTAACACTGATAAAATAATTTGTAAATAAAAATGCGAAATATTTTTTATTCAGATGTTTGTATTAGATAAGTTTCACTAGTGATTTCAGTATAATTTTGTAAACTATATCTAGTAAGGCCTCACGGTGGCGCAGTGGATAGCAAGTTCTATCCAAGAAGGTCGCTGGTTCGAGCCTCGGCTGGGTCAGTTGGCGTTTCTGTGTGGAGTTTGCATTCTCCCTCTGTTGGCTTGGGTTTCCTCCGGGTGCTCCGGTTTCCCCCACAAGTCCAAAGACATGCGGTACAGGTGAATTGGGTAAGCTAAATTGTCCGTAGTGTATGAGTGTGAATGGGTGTGTATGGATGTTTCCCAGAGATGGGTTGCAGCTGGAAGGGCAGCGTAAAACATATGCTGGATAAATTGGCGGTTTATTCCGCTGTGGCGACCCCAGATTAATAAAGGGACTACGCCGAAATGAAAATTAATGAATTAATATATCTAGTAATTTAACAAGAAGACAGTGGGTCATTATACTTGAAATGTAGTACATTTCATTCGATAAAAAATAATTAGTTTACAAACCTATGATTTTTTATTATTTATAGAAACAATATAGTAGTTATCATAAAGTAAACGTTGTTCATCATTAGAAGATAAAAACGGGACAATATTGTCTGAACAATCACACCAATCAACACCGCAGCATCACCTGCCCACTACCCCACAGTGGCTGAGGAAAAAGAAAAGCACAGGATTGGTGAACTCAGCTGTCAATCATAGCTATTCCTCTAATTCGCCCTCCTATTGGTTGAACTTGTGTCAATCACTAGAGATCCGCTGACGTTAGGACATAGGACTGTGGTTCATTTTGAACGAGTATGTCAAACGAACGGAACACAGGCACAAATTATGGATTGCTTCACGCGACGTATTTATTGTAATAAAGCAACTCATACGATTTATATCAACGTTTTGATTAAATCACTGCCAAGGTAGTAGGTGGGACGTGGGCGGGGCTTGCTCTTGTAGGCGTCGACCGCAGCTCTCCTTGAGGAAGCTCGCCCTGACGACTCATATTTTCCTCTAAATGAGCATCCACATCCCATATATCCAATATGGTGCTGCATTCGTTTCGCGACATATCATAGTGGTGCAGCGGCTTTGTATATAGAAAAAAAGATTTGGAAAATCCACCGGGTTTGTGAGAGATCATCTTTAAAATGGCAAGATCGCCGGAGCAGCTTCAGCAATGAGACCGAAATTCAGGTGGGCATTGGCTCTGTGTATTTTTCATCACTGACAGCGCGTGCTGACTGGTGTATTACATGTGCACGCATCCATTTATTTACAAGATGTGTTTTTAAAATGGGAGAATATGTCATACAGCCCAGGACAAAGCAGGGAAATTCCAGCGCATCGCACTCCTGCTCCATCTCTCTGGACCAGCGGCGATTTGCCTTCCTGCCCATCTGCCAGTTGCCATGGGGAAAAACCATCTTCCACACCCTTATTATTATTATTGCACACGCAAACAAATATAATTATGACCTAATTTAATAGCCACCAAAATACACAGTGCGTTTACATAGGCCACTACTGCTTTAAATTCAGTGTGGGTTTCCTCCATTTGCAAAGGCTTTTGTCATAACGCTCATATCACTAAATTACGGGGGAAAAGCGCAAAATAATGCTACTAATCCTTTGCACACATATTGTAAGATTTAACACCCCCCTGGTGGTGCATTTTCCTGAAGGTTTGCTTATTCTAGACAACAGGCTTTATTGTAGTAGCCTGTTACAGTGTCTGTATTACACACATTTTGGGCTAATAGCGCTCTTTTTGGTCTTCTAGCTCCTTGAAAGACCTTGTTGTGTGGTTTGTGTTATTTTATATATCACAAAAGAAAGCCTAAACATGAGTAGCTGTGCAGGTTTCTGAGTTTTGTACACATGCAATATAAATATACACGTCTTGGTGAGCTGCTATGTTTTGGTTTGTCATGAATTACAGTTTAAGAGATTAATTAGCTAGCTCATGTCTGCTCTTTGCTAATGATTAAGGGCAGTGTGATTGTATGTTTTGGTAGGGAGGAGAGTTTGCTTGTTTGAGTCGCTATTTAATGAATAGACTGTGTGTGTGTGTGTGTGTGTGTGTGTGTGTGTGTGTGTGTGTGTGTGTGTGTGTGTGCTAGCTAAGAAAAAACAGCTGTGTGGGATAACAGGCTGTTCTTTTATTTACATATTTACTTTTTCATTTAAATATTAACTTTTCTATAATTAGTGGCTATTCAGATTATGTTAGTACCAGTGACAATTTTTAATTAATTAATAATTTATTTATTTATCCATTCATTTATTGGACTGTGATGCTATATTCCGGTAACAAGCTTGCTGAGTCTGTATGATCAAAGTTTCTTAAACAGAGACCAGTTAATACTGTTGATGAGTCAGGCCTGATGAGATAATAGTGACTTCATCGTTTAGACCTCTTCATCAAGGCCGTAACTAACTTGATCTTATGCCTAATATGCCAGATAATATCTCAGTTAAGGGCATAGTTCACCTTCATTCATTCATTTTCCTTCAGCTTAGTCTCTTTATTAATCAGGGGTCGCCACAGCGGAATGAACCACCAACTTATCCAGCATATGTTTTACTCAGCGAATGCCCTTCCAGCCACAACCCAGCACTGGAAAACACCCATACACTCTTGCATTCACACACATACATGCACTATGGCAATTTAGCTTATTCAATTCACCTATAGTGCATGTCTTGGACTGTGGGAGAAACAGGAGCACCTGGAGGAATCCCACGCAAACACAGGGAGAACATGCAAACTCCACACAGAAACGCCAACTGACCCAGCCGAGGCTCGAACCAGCGACCTTCTTGCTGTGACAGTGCTAACTACTGAGCCACCGTTTCGCCCCGTTCACCTACATAAAAATGCAATATTCGTTTACTCATCCTCAGGCAATCCCTTATTTATTTTGTAGAACATTAAAGTGTTTTTTTTTTTTTTAGCTAAAACTGCTGTTCCTGGTGATTTCATATAATGCAAGTTAATGGCTACTGGAACTTTAGGAGTAAAAAACATTTACAGGCTAAACAGAATTAATATAGTTGTCGCTAATGAAATATTGTGTCTTCCAAATTGCAGTTTTGACGAATAAAACAAAACAATATAAAATGTATCCTCCCTCTTCATTGTAAACAAACAGCATCAGTTCACATGTAAGTTTGCTCCTGATTTGTTATAAACGCATTCAGGATTTTACGAGGCTGTGGTTTAAAAGTAATGGTGTAAAATGTTTAGTTTTTGTCCTTTACCACTTTAAATGCTTGCATTCTCTTAAGTTGATTGGATTATGATAGAAAGAAAATATTCTGTAATTCTAACAAAATTGTTTCTCTGTGCAGTTTTAGTTCTAGTTTGGACTTTGGATTCTCTGAATGATATCTATAATATTTTCCTCTTCACGTTCATTGTTTTCTAATTACACTAATCAGTTCCTCTATCTGTGTCCTAAAATGATTTTGTGATTTATTAATTTCTTTTCTCAAAACGTATTGGATTGTTTGCTTCAATTCTTGTTTCGCTGTGAAAATGCACAGAAATCCCTTAATTCACAAAAAAAGCTTTTAAGCTTGCTTGAGTTGGTTTTGGAAAAAATTATTTAAGCAAATAGTTGGAAAAGGAAACACATCTGACGTATTAACTCGGCACGGTGGCTCAGTGGTTAGCGCTGTTGCCTCACAGCATTCCTGTGTGGAGTTTACATGTTTTCTCTGTGTTCATGTGGCTTTTCTCCGGGTGCTCCGGTTTTCCCCACAGTCCAAAGACATGCGGTATAGGTGAATTGAATAAACTAAATTGACCATGAGTGTATGAGTTAATGTTAGAATGGGTTGCAGCTGGAAGGGCATCCGCTGCGTAAAACATATGCTGGAATAGTTGGCGGTTCATTCCGCTATGGCAACCCCTGAAAAATAAGGGACTAAGCCGAAGTAAAAATTAATTACTAAATGAATTCTGTGGCCTCGCGGTGGCGCAGTGGGTAGCACGATCGCCTCACAGCAAGAAGGTCGCTGGTTCGAGCCTCGGCTGGGTCAGTTGGCATTTCTGTGTGGAGTTTGCATGTTCTCCCCGTGTTGGCGTGGGTTTCCATCCGGGTGCTCCGGTTTCCCCCACAAGTCCAAAGACATGTGGTATAGGTGAATTGGGTAAGCTAAATTGTCCATAGTGTATGAGAAATGGGTGTGTGTGGATGTTTCCCAGTGATGGGTTGCAGCTGGAAGGGCATCCGCTGCGTAAAACATATGCTGGATAAGTTGGAGGTTCATTCCGCTGTGGCGACCCCAGATTAATAAAGGGACTAAGCTGAAAAGAAAATGAATGAATGAATGAATTCTGTCCTAGCGAACATTACACCCACGTGACCAATCAGCTGGCTCTATTATGCTTGCATTGTTTACGGTTGGTTACTAGGTTACCAATACTACAGTAAGCCACTCTAACAACTTTTTGACAACTAACTTTTTTCTTTTTCTGAGAACTTTGAAAAGATTCGATTCACATTATTATGGAAACCTGACTATCGTGGAAATTTAATCTCTAAGGCAGACCAACAGAAAGAAATAAAATCTTTGTCATAACAACATCAAGTATAGAACTGAGGGGGCAATTTATTCGTTCATTTTCATTTCGGCTTAGTCCCTTTAGGGGGCAATTTAGCCATATTTAATATATATATATATATTTTTTCCTCATCAGTGTCTATGTTGGCTATGATTCTACTCTTCAGCACATGATCTCTCCTGGGGTTCCATCATTGGTTAAATGTTGGCTACAGTTGGTGAAAAGAAAGTCTGTGTATTCAGAGTGTTTTTTTGTTTGTTTGTTTGTTTTAACATCTATTTAATATTTTTCTGATGAGGCCATCAGCACTGAAAGCATTTCTGAATTGCGGTTTCAGAGTAATTGTTCCTAAGGCATTTACAGCTTGCGTGATTGGCACACTTGTTGAGAATTTAACACCATGAGCAAAGATGGCTGATTTCAAATTACATACTTTTCCACAGAGCCCTGCAGCGTCGAAGAAATGATTAAAAAGTGAACTGATATTTTCCCAAATTTAACTTAAAATATTTTAGATCTCACAAGTTGCACAAATATGAATGCATTTTTGTTCAAACAGCTGCATTTCAGTCTGTTTCTCTGAAATGACGTCAGAATAATCGGGATTTAGGGGAGTGGTAGATCGGTCATGTGAACTGTGACTGGTAAACTGATACGGAGCTGCTGTGTTTTCATCAAGACAAACAAGTTGTTATATAGTATACGTGCCCCGGAGAGCCAGATAGAAAAGCATTATCTGCCCTCTGCAACCTCTTTAACGTTCTGTATCTCTTTCTTTCCCCTTGCTGTATCTGTGTCTAAGTGTTCTGACAGTGTCGTTCTTTCTCTTGGTTTATAGCTGCTGGCTAACTCCACGTCATCATTTCAGACAGCACACACATGTGAAAGCTGGTCTAACCCTGCATGTGTTTCCAACATTTAGTGTGTGTGTGTGTGTCCGACAGAGAGATGACGACTTTGCTTCAGAGCAGCTGTGGCTTCTCGGCCGGGATCACCATAACGGCCCTGCTATGTTTTTTTTGGTTTCCATCTGAGTCTCTGCTCTGCTGCTGCTGCTGTTATTTGGATTTTACTTAGTCATACTAATTTAAATTCACTGCAGCTGCTTTTAGTTCACAGCAGATGTCTTATTCTTTTTCTGCCCTCTAAATTGTTTATTAACCTTATTTCGTTTCCTGTGTCGGATTCCAGCTTTTTTATGACTGTGGTTGTCGTCATTTTTGTGGCAGAGTTTATTTTGCATGTTTTTTTTAAACCTTAACCAGTATAACAAAAACCAAGGATATACAGTTGTTTTAGGGATTTCATTGGTCCCACTTTGGAAGCAAATGAGTAGCAAAATTAATTTTGAAATGTAATATGCAAAATGGTAATGCAATATCTTAAATGGCAATGTGTTTCTGTATTTCAGTTAGCATTTTCCAAGACATATGTGTAATGGTTGGTGCAAAATGAAAATTATATGATATTGTTTGCATTTGTCATTTCCAAACACAGTTTTATATATCATTTCAATGATCATTTTGCTACAAATTCTGCTTGTACGTTACACACATTAAATTCAGCTTGTGTATTACATTTTCCATTTAATTTTGCAACTTATAAAGCATTACAATGTGGATTAGGGCTGCACGATACTGGAAAACTCTGACATTGAGATATTTTGTTATTGATATGAATAAAATTCCACCAGATGGCTTGAATAGCTCTATTTGGAAAGAAATCATTATTTAGATTGATTGTGGTGATTGCGTAAGGGTTTGAATCATGTATAAAAAAAAGAATAAACAAAAAATAATTACAATAGAGCAAAGAAAAAGTCAAATAAACAGTGCTTTATGGTTTTCCAAAGAGTCAAACAGTATTCAGGTACAGAAATTGAATAATTACATGTAAAATATAAAACAAAACTTTATAGTCTTCCTCATTGTATTATTAATAAATAATTCTTCATTAAAGTTACAAATATTGTATGTTTTTTTGTGCCTGAATGCTCTTGAAATGCCTTTAAAACACATGCAAATCATAAAGTTTCACTCTGTTATGGTTATAATTTGCGATGGCTCCACAAATCTCATGTATTCTCAACTGTGGTGCTGATCAATAATCATAAGTTAACACTGCAAATCCTGCGATGTGGCACACACATTGTGATATCGATGCTGAAACGATATATTGTACAGCCCTAATGTGGATACAATTTAAATATTAAAAATGTGTTTGGAAATGACAAATGCAAATGATATAATTTCATTTCGTTTTCATTTTGCACCAACCATTACACATATGTGTTGGAAAATTCTAATTGGAATACAAAAATACATTGCCATTTAACATATTGCACTGCCGTTGCTTCCATATCGCACAAGTGGTTTATTATAATCAGTTAATTGATAATCTCAAACAGTTCTTGCACGTCATGATTTTGTCAAGTACGATGCGATCCTGGATTAACATCTATGTTGATCCTGGAACATCATTTGTGTTCGGAAATGTAATACTTACCTATTCCCTACCCCTAAATCCAACCTTAACTGTAAATTATTCCCAAAATCAGAGGGGAATAATAGTTGGAAAACAATAATGTAGAAGTGCATAAACCTAAAGTGCCTAACCGTAAGCCTTAACTTAACATAAACGGAAAACGTATCCTTTAATTCTGATTGGCCGATTGGAATGTTCCTACTTGGTGAAATCAGGTTGGAGAACAGTTCTTAAAAAGAGCCCCAAATTATACTATAACTATAGGCTAGCAGGGGCCTCACGGTGGCGCAGTGGATAGCACGTTCGCCTCACAGCAAGAAGGTCGCTGGTTCGAGCCTCGGCTGGGTCAGTTGGCATTTCTGTGTGGAGTTTGCATGTTCTCCCCGTGTTGGCGTGGGTTTCCTCCGGGTGCTCCGGTTTCCCCCACAAGTCCAAAGACATGCGGTATAGGTGAATTGGGTAGGCTATGTTGTCCGTAGTGTATGTGTGTGAATGGGTGTGTGTGGATGTTTCCCAGTGATGGGTTGCAGCTGGAAGGGCATCCGCTGCGTAAAACATATGCTGGATAACATACGTTGTGGCGACCCCAGATTAATAAAGGGACTAAGCCAAAATGACAATGAATGAATGAATATAGGCTAGCATTCCTGATAATATATAACTTCACTGTTTTTGTATCTATTTGTATCTATTGGAGTGTAATCCATGTAGCCTGGTTTTATCATTGACTGTTGAATGCAATCAGTTGTGACTTTTTTGGGGGAATAAAAAAAATGCTCTAAAAACCGGCTAACATGCCCTGATCTTAGAAATGACACATTATATTCAAGGGTCTAAGAATGTTACAATAATCATGCTGATTATTTTTAACCATCATTTTTAATCAGCAGCTGCATATGTTTTCTCATGAGCACTGATGAGCCGTTAACCCTCATGATCTTACCTGCTTAGCCATTAGTTATGTTTGCGCAATATTGTCCCTCCTTGATTGCATAAATAAAGCATTTAATGCAATGCGAGCTGTGTGCAGACATGTAATGTAATTCAACCAGAGATCCAACCAATTTATTTTAGAGATCAATCATTTCATGTCTAGATTAGCCAATCATCTTGATGGTCAGTTATAATACCTGATTGTCCACTTTGAAAGACTGCAGGCCCTTCAGTCAGATCAGTTAGTGTGTGTGACTCATGAGTTTTGTTTGTGAAGAGTAGTTATGGTGGAGAATAGGGTGTGTTGTTGTGAGTCTCGATGATCGTGGAATGTCACACAGGGCAGACGAACTACACGATGAAGCTAAGCTATTGTGTGATGTTTGAGTCATACAGAACATCGTGTTCAGGCCTATATTGCATGACATGGCTTGTTTCAGTGATGTCTTTGTTTACAGTCTATGTTTGTGTATTCAGGTGTGCTTCTGTGGGTATGAGCTTGTTACTGTGGTGATCACCATAAAGGGATAGTTCACCCAGAAAATGAATTTGACCCCTTTTTTTCTGTTGAACACAAATAAAGACATTTTGAAGCATGTTGGGAAAGAGTAGCCATTGGCTTCAAAATACAATCAATAGCAAAATATCTTATTTTGTGTTCAACAGAAGAAACAAAGTCAAATATGTTTGCAATAAGTGAAGGGTGCGGAAATTATGACAAAATGTACATTTTCGGTTAAACTATGTCTTAACTTTTCAGTGTTGTTAAAATGTAATGTTTTCTCCCTTACTGTATCGCTTTGGTCTGCTCATGTGACATTATTCTACAAACGTCTTATGTTGTTTATCGGCGTTAAGGTCACATGGCTTGACAAATATTACAGAGTTATCCTTTATTATTTATGAATCATTATCATTTTATCAAGCCGTTAAGCATGGGTGCTTCAGATCATGTATTTCCACTCCAGAAATCCAACATCTTTTTATTTATGATGCGTACATACCAAATTCATCAGATCTCAAATATTGTTACACTTGCATTAATTTGACCTATCACAAGCATTTTCTGCATATTACAAAATATTTCCTCAAAGGAACACTTTGCTTTTTAAAAAATAGGCTCATTTTACAACTCGCCTATTGAGTTTTAACATTTTTTAATCCATTCAGCAGATCTGCGCTTTTAGTTAAGCTTAGCATAGATCATTGAAACAGATTAGACCATTAGCATTTAACTCAAAAATAATCAAAGAGCAATAATATTACACAGCTGTTACCTAGCCGGGAACTATTTCCAGGTGCTGCATAATATCATTGCGCTTGCTGCAGCCAAGGTATGGCAAAAAATTAGTTGATTATTACTCCAGAATGAGAGTATTAATCCATATCGGCCTAGAAAATATCATTTTATATCATCAATATTTTCATTTTCTGACAGTCTTAGTACATGATCAAGCTTTAAAAAGGAAAATTATCAAAACTCTTTGTTTATTTTTGAGCGAGATGCTAATGGTCTAATACGATTCAATGATTTATGCTAAGCTAAGCTAAAAGTGCTCCCGCTGACTGAATTGACTGAATGGATTTAAAAATGGCAACTCTAGGGGACATGTAAAATGAGCCTATTTTTAAAAAAAAAAAAACTTTAATAAAGACGATCTTGAATATTTGAATGGAAGATGAATGATTATAATACATATATATGTATTATGTTTATATTATTCATAAATTTTCCCTTGGCTTAGTCCCTTTATTCATCAGGGGTCGCCACAGCAGAGTGAACTTATCCAGCATATGATTTACACTGTGTGTGTGTGTGTGTGTGTGTGTGTGTGTGTGTGTGT
>CAIGQW010054073.1:1790234-1812286 GCA_903798125.1 Danio choprae | reverse complement strand
GTGTGTGTGTGTGTGTGTGTGTGTGTGTGTGTGTGTGTGTGTGTGAAAAGAGAGAGACTGACACTCTGCTAAGAGCTACAATAACCACACTTATGCTGCTCATCAAGGGAAGAATGAGACAGATGCAGCAAGCACAGTGGTGTTATTGTTTTTTGTGACTAAGACACAAACACACACATACACACTGTTTTTTTGCCATTACCAAGATGATAATGCATTTGCATATCTGATTATTGCTATTTCCAGCTGGCATGCTCCCTTTTTAAGTGTGAATTATTATGTTTCTGATCTCCATACTGGAGATGATCTAAAATATTTCAGAGACAGTGAATCTTGTTTTTTTTTTTTTGACGAATAATAAATATCTTCAAAAGATTGTAGCGATCATCCTAAATCTCGTTGCAGTGGGAGATGGTGTTGTTGTTGTGGTTTACTGTAGATTTGCAGTGTGGTTGTGCTTCAAAGATGCTGCAATTTTTTTTTCTCTCTTTTTTATATAGGGGCCAGCTGCTGAAATTTAAAGGAGAAGGGCACAATTTGTGCACCTCTAGTGGCAGCAAAAGAAAATTCAACAGTAAAGACAATATTTTGCCTACAATTTTATCATCCAAAAAAAAATAAAATATGATGATGTGGATGAAGACCTCATTTCATAATTTCTGAGCTACATTATTAAATGGCATGATGTTAATTGTAAAAGCTATATTTTTTCACTGCTAGGTTCAGAATGTGGTTGTGTTTGGTTGCGAGCACACTGCATCGACTGGCTGCAGATGAGTGAGAAGAGTGTGTTTGTGTTTTCTTGGTCGGGGGGGTGAGGTTGGATTCATGTGCTTGTTAATGGTTCTTTTGATTGGACTGCTGCTCTGATGTGAATACTACCATTGTTCACAATGCGTGTTTACTTTGTTTAAATAGGTCTCATCATCTTGGATTTTATTTTTATCTGTGGCCTATCGTTCTGTTGCATTTTCTATTATGGCATAAGCATTTAAGCGTGTGTATTTGTGTGTGTGTGTCATGTTTTGGCCATTTACATTAACATGTATGCACTTGGCATCTGATTTTATCTAACGTGACTTAGTCGGCATTCAGGGCTGTACTGTGTTAATTTTGTTTTATCAGGATGTGATCTTGTTGTCAGGATGTGAAATATCTTATTTTGTGTTAAACAGAACCAAAAAAAACTCAAACTGTTTTGAAACAAGTCAAGGCTGAGTAAGTAGTGGTGGAATTGTCATTTTTGGGTGAACTATCCCTTTAAAAAACACATGACATTATCATAGATTATAAATATCCAATATCCATAGTAGAGCTGCACAATATATAGTTTCAACATCGATATCGCAATGTGACCATTCGCAATAGTCACATATTGAGTATATGCAATGTTGAGTCTGGATTTTAATTTACCACTTCGTGTTTTGAGGCCTGTGACTGTGCGAGGGTTTTAAAAGCATCCAGGCCTAAGAAACTGAACTGTTTTTAACTTTGACAAACTAATAACAATATATTTTATTGAATTGTTTATCAAACGAAGACTATGCAGTATTATTTCACATATTTTACTGTATACCTGAATACAGTTCGACTCCTGTAAACCATAAAATGCTGTTTATATAATTTGTATCTTTTCCTTATTGAATTTATCTATGCTTTTAGATTGTTCCTTATATTTTATGCATATGCACTCCCCTAGAGAATCATCCCAATCAATCTAAAATTATAAATTCTTTCCAAATAGTTATTCAACACATCTTGTGCAATTGTATTCATATCGCAATATATATCGCAGAATAAAAAAATATCGCAATGTTAGATTTTTCCAATATTGTGCAGCCCTAATCTATAGTGTTCATAAAGAAGATACATATTCTGCTCTTTTTTTTTTTTTTGTCTTTTTCCCAGTGGCTTGTCATTGGTGATTGTCATAACATTTAATGTAGTATTTCCACATTAGTCTGTTATACATAAAAAAATAAATGACTTTTGCTACTTATAAACTACTCATTTAATGTGAGCTGAAGCATTCATTCATTCATTTTCCTTCGGCTTAGTCCCTTTATTCATCAGGGGTCGCCACAGCGGAATGAACCGCCAACTTATCCAGCATATATTTTACACAGCGGATGCCCTTCTAGCTGCAACCCAGTACTGGGAAACACACATACACTCTCATTTACACACATACACTACGGCCAATTTAGTTTATTCAATTCACCTAGACCGCATGTCTTCTTGCTGGGAGGCGACAGCGCTAACCACTGAGCCACCGGGTTGCCTCAGCTGAAACAAGGGGACAACATCATTGTTTTACGTTCATTCCACTTACATTTGTAAAACAGAAAACAAAAAAACTATTAAGTTAACTTAATCGATTTGTGTTTGGAAAACATGAAGGAGTTGTGTGGAACCCAGCATTTTATACAGTGTACTTGTTTAATCTATTTCGGGTATTTACGAGCTCTGGTTTATGTCGGTCAGATGTCTCTTTCTGTCTAGTGGGTGTTTCTTGGCCAGAATAACCAGCAGTGTAAACCAGACCTGTTACAGTTTAGTCAAATTCCAGACTATGTGAGAATATATGAAATAAAGTTTATTTCGGTGCAGTGCCCATACCGAGCTCCACATGACTGAACATAATAATTTGTTTGTCCTTAGGGATTTTTGAACATTTGAGAGTTTTATATCCACGTCATCTATCCATTTATTCATTCATTCATTCATTCATTTATTTTATTTTCGGCTTAGTCCCTTTATTAAATCAGGGGTTCCCACAGAGGAATGAACCGCCAACTTATCCAGCATATGTTTCTAGCTGCAACCCATCAATGGGAAACACCCATGCACTCATTCACACAATTTAGCTTACCCAATTCACCTATAGCGCATGTCTTTGGACTTGTGAAGGAAACCGGAGCTCCATATATTTATTTATTTTTAAACAAAACTCACATGCATTCCTTTTTTTAATAGCTTTGGCTGTGGCTTTAGCTGCTCAGTCTGTTTGTGTGGTTTGTTTTAGGATGCACACATAGCTTATTGTTTTGGCGCTGCACAACGCACACAGTTCACATGCAGTATGCTATGCAGCCATTTTCAACTGTGTTTTTGTAACACATTTGCAGACTTGTCATTTTAAAAATCAGTGTGAGCTGGCAATGATTGAAGTGTATCTTTTTGAAGATGCTGTCATACGTGCTTTATATGTTGGAAATGCACAGTTCAAAAGTTGACAGTTTGAGCTTGAGATGGGATGTGGATGTAAATTTATTGTTGTTTTAAAGGGATAGTTCACCAAAATAAACTCCCTGTCATTTACTCACCCTTAGATTGTTTCAAACCATTATAAGTTTCTTTTTTATGTTGAACACACACACACACACAAACAGATATTTTGAAGAATGTTGTAACCATTGAAACCTGTAACCATTGATTTCCATAGTACTTTTTTTTCCTACTGTGGAAGTCAATAGTTACAGATTTTCATTTCTGTTAAACATAAAAGAAGATACTATCCCTATCTCTTCAAACATTTAGTAAAAAAAAAAAAAAACTCATTCATTCATTCATTTTCCTTCGGCTTAGTCTCTGATTTATCAGAGGTCGCCACAGCGGAATGAACCGCCATCTATTCCAGCATATGTTTTACACAGCGGATGCCCTTCCAGCCGCAACTCCGTATTGGGAAACACCATACACTCTCATTCACAAACATACACTACAGCCAATTTAGTTTATTCACTTCACCTATAGCGTATGTTTTTGGACTGTGGGGGAAACCAGAGCACCCAGGGGAAACCAACGCGAACATGGGGAGAACATGCAAACTCCACACAGAAATGCCAACTGGCTCAGCCGGGACTCGAACCAGCGACAGTGCTACCCACTGAGCCACCGTGCCGCCCAAAAAACAAACTGCTATAGCTTAAAAACAAAAATTACATGAACATATCTACATAATATAATACATATATGAATATGAATTTCCCACATGTCTGTCACACTTCCATGGTTACCATTATACAGTAAACCCAAAGTAAATGTTGATTTGTGGATTGAACCAGTTAACAATGGTTTTATAATCCAAATTGGTCGTAAAAAAGAAACACGTTTGCTGAAAGCTTACATTGCACTTAATAAATACAGTTAATAAATGTCGCATGTGGCGACACGCTGGCTCAGTGGTTTGCACTGTCACCTCACAGCAAGAAGGTCGCTGGTTCTAGCCCCTGGGTGGGTCAGTCCCAGTACTGGGTTGCAGCTGGAAGGGCATACGCTGTGTAAAACATATGCTTGATAAGTTGGTGGTTCATTTCGCTGTGGCGACCCCTAATGAATAAAGGGACTAAGCCGAAGGAAAATGAATGAATGAAATGTTGCACGTATAAATAGTAATGTGTTGTTCTCCTTTCTTTATTATTCACAAAAGCCAAGAATCACACTTTTTAAATAAAAAATTAAATGTTTTATTCTATTTTCTGACTAATCATTGTATCCAGCGAGCTGGGTTATGTTTTAATGTACCCATGTGTACCTGAAATAAAGAGTAGAATATTCAAGTCTGTATCTCTTCATTTCTTTGCATTATTTTACTCATTTTAAACTGATGTGCATTATACATATTTAGAAATATCAGTGGCTATTAATTGTATACAATCAATTGAATCTAAATAATTTCTTAATTTATACTACATATCAAGTTTATCTTACTTATACCTATCTTATTTTCCAACCAGAAAAGAATTGTGCTTTTTAATTTTTTGTTTTTGGAGTCTAGAGATCAGAAGATGATACTAGAGTCATCTCAAGATAAAATCTGAGTGATTACTAATCAAAATCTCTATTATTTAAAAATAAATATACAGCCCTACAATACAAAATCATTCTTCCCTCGTTTTCACAGATTAATCCAGGCCTGATAAAGACATCTTTAAGAAGGCCTGTCCCTGTCCGCAAGCGTCAGCCTGTGAGACTCCTACAGAATCCTTCCACATCAGCACATCGCTTGACCTTTCTCGTCCCGGACTCTTCCGTCATGTCCAGCCCAAGCAGCAGCCCAGAGAGAGAGGGGGGGATCTCAGGTTCAGTTCAGCTGGAGGACCTCAACTCGCCTGTTGGTCTGGAAATTGACCCGCCGTTTATTGGCAGCCCGGTGCTCAGTCCAGATTCCAGTTCCCATGATACCGCTCTCTCCGCCCCGGCCGCTTCCCCGGCTGACTCCGAAAATCTCAGTCCAGATGAGCTCGAGCTTCTGGCTAAACTGGAGGAGCAGAACAGGTAGGACGAGAGCTATACATGCAGACAGATTGGAAGTAACATCAGTTAAAGAAACAGTTTACTCAAAAATGAAGGATCTTACACAATGTGTCCGAGAGGTCTTAGAAAGCCTGAAATGTCTAAAAAGTACATTTTAGGCCTTAAAAAAATCATAACTTCACTGAAATTTTGTCTTGTAGGTCTTAAATAACTGTAAACAAGTATTAAATTCACAATTACACTTCAATAAACATGGACATCACCTATATGCTATATAAGTGCAGGTTAACCATGTTTATATATGATGACTTTAACTGTTAAATGCTATTAGATACTAGTTAATCAGTTAAAGTTATTAGTTACTAATAAAGCTATGGTAACTAATTAGCTTAACTTTTCAGAATTTGATTGTAATGCAGTAATGTGCACCTTTTGTAAAGCTGCTTTGAAACAACAATTATTGTGAAAGGCCCTGTACAAATAAACTTGCATTTCCTATGTCCATGTAAAGCTACCCCAATCAGGGAAACACTCACCAACAATCCCTCTAAAAAAAAATTACTTTTAACAAAACTCTATTTATAACTTTATTTGTCAATATGGTTTAATTATCGTCCTTACAATATCATTTGTTTAAAAGTTCTCTGTGTATTTATAGTTCATATATGGTGAGGACACTGACCTGGACAGACTGTTGTGCATACATTTAGTTTATTATAGATTTATAGAGGGCCTCACAGTGGCGCAGTGGGTAGCACGTTCGCCTCACAGCAAGAAGTCGCTGGTTCAAGCCTCGGCTGGGTCAGTTGGCGTTTCTGTGTGGAGTTTGCATGTTCTCCCTGTGTTGGCGTGGGTTTCCTCCGGGTGCTCCGGTTTCCCCCACAAGTCCAAAGACATGCGGTACAGGTGAATTGGGTAGACTAAATTGTCCGTAGTGTATGAGTGTGAATGGGTGTGTATGGATGTTTCCCAGAAATGGGTTGCAGCTGGAAGGGCATCCGCTGCGTAAAACATATGCTGGATAAGTTGGCGGTTCATTCCGCTGTGGCGACCCCAGATTAATAAAGGGACTAAGCCGAAATGAAAATGAATGAATGAATGAATAGATTTATAGATTTTATTTTATTTTTTAAGAATGTTGAAAACATTTTGACACTTTATTTAAAATATGTGTCTAAGAAATAAATGATTATATTATAATATAAAAATAAAACTGTATATATGTGAAATTTCATTGATAACGGTCTTAAAAAGGACTTAAATGGTCTTAAAGTTTGACTTGGTGAAACCTGCAGAAACGCTGTTACAGTATATGCTCTAAACGTACATGAGTTGAATTCTTCACTGTAAAGGAATTTGCACACTGAATCTGAAATTTAGGTATGTGTTTTTTGTATTTATTGTCCTAGGTTTATCATGTGACCTTGCACACTGAATCTGAGGCGTATTAGCGAATCTTTTGCAAAAAAAATAAATAAATCACAAAACAATACAAAATGGAACATTCATGTAGTGATACTTGTGTTCTCCTCTCTCTTTAAAACAGAAAGAGAAAATATAGTGTCCATTGAATTCAATTGATCCTGATCAGAGACTAGCAGTATTTCAAAGGGATGGACACAGGCACACACACAACAAACAAACAGCAGCATAGGAAAGGCATTACAACCAGCGTACAGTAGGCAACAGCTGTGATTCTCAACCATCCACCATAGCCTGTCTTTATATTCTGCACTTTGTTTGTCAAATTGCTCTGTGCTGCTAGACTAAGTAGATTAATTTGTCAGACGCCATTTTAGATTTTGGCTTTCACTTATACGGGGGCTCTGAATTGTCAAAATGCCTGCTATGGATGCGAAAAACTGTAAAAAAAAAAAAATTCACGGGCAAAAATATTGGAGGCAGCATTTAAAGGTGACTGATAAAATGTAAAATCGTAATTATTTTTTAATGTATGAAAATTCGGACTAAGTGTGAAATGGACTTAATGACGAAGGTGAATTTTTAAGGTCAATAATAAAATGTTAATGTTGATGTTAGTCATCAAAATAACAAACAAATTCCTAGGGCGCATAAGATTAGCCTTCCAAAGCCATGTGATTTTTGAGTAACAAATTAAAATTTGACATTAACATTACCAGTCATCTATGTATACGTTTAACATTTGTTGCCTTTGTTATTCTTTATTGAAATGTCACGACTGAATCTAAAATGAAAGACTTAAGTCTGAAAATGGACAATGGTTTAGCTTTCTTAAATCCTGCTGGCATCTGATTTTGTACATTTTAATATTTTGATAATCACTTTGCTATAATTGGTCTTAATATAAATAACAAGAAAGAAAAGGTGACTGAAAGTGAGTCAATGAATTTTTTAAGTAAATGCACTGATCACCAAATTCAGGCCTTTTCACAATAAAAATGACAACGCGAATGAAATCTACAACAATATCTGTATCAGCAGTTCACACCAATGTACAGTAACATTCTGTATTACAAGCTCTCAGTAAGGACAATATTGCTGGAATAAAAAAATCTTAAAGTGATTGCAGCGGTATTGTTTCTCATTATGTTTAGTTGTAGAAGTGACTCAGCTGTTGTCATTCATTCATATTCATTTCAGCTTAGTCCATTTATTAATCAGGGGTCGCCACAGCAGAATGAACCGCCAACTTATCCAGCATATGTTTTACGCAGCGGATGCCCTTCCAGATGCAACCAATCACTGGGAAACACCCATACACACTCATTCACACACATGCACTACGGACAATTTAGCTTACCCAATTCACCTGTACCGCATGTCTTTAGAATTGTGGGGGAAACCGGAGCACCCGGAGGAAACCCACGCAAACAAGAGGAGAACATGCAAACTCCACACAGAAATACCAACTGACCCAGCCGGGGCTCGAACCAGCGACCTTCTTGCTGTGAGGCGATTGTGCTACCCACTGCGCCACCGTGCTGCCCTGTTTTATATTTAACTATAGTTATTGTCCTTCATGTGAATGGGCATTTGAGACATAAAAAGGGCTTCTGTTATACTTTCATTGCAATTTTGGAGCTTAATAAGTTTTATATGCACACACTTCAGCAGGATATTCTATATAAATTAAATATTGCGTTCAATGGAAAAAGATTTGTTTCAGACCTGTATGGAAACAGTGTTGGGTTTATTATTTGGAAGTAGGTGAATATGTGCAAATTGGTAACCGCACAGAGCAAGTGCGCCCATGCGTGCGTTTGTGCGTGCGTGTGTGCGTGTGCGTTTGTGCATGTGTGTGTGTGTGTGTGTGTGTGTGTGTGTACAAACTTAACTTTGAAGGTGTCAGAGCCTCGGTTTGTGTCTGAGACAGAAAGCTATGTGTGTGCGGTTTATCATTTGACCTGTGCATGGCATAGTGTGAAACTCATAGCAGTCTCCTCTTCCTGTAACAGCTGATATGTAATAAGCTTTCACTATTAATCAGTTATGTCGGTTGCCTGACAACAACAACAACAGAAACAGCAACAGTTGCTATGCTAAATGAAGAACTTCAACGAGGCATGGTAGTCACAAAAATTAAAATAAGCATTCTGTATCTTGACTGCGGTCTTTACCCAAAATGCCCATCCTGATAATTTATATTCATTAGAAAGTATTCATGAAGATAGCTTTAAGGAGCTTTATTCATTTATTAATTAAATAAACATAGCTAATTAAATAAATATCTTAAATATTCATTCATTCGTTTTCTTCATCTTAGTCGCTTTGTTTATCAGGGGTCACCACAGTAGAATGAACTGCCTATATTAAATATAGCTTTATTAATTATTCAGCCAAAACATGTCAGATGTGATATAATCTAAGCAAGCGTGACATGGAGCATCTGTTTAATTAAATTAAATTATTGTTACTGCTTTTGGTATAATTTATTTTGGTATAAAATATTCTCTCATTTTTAGGCAAAATGGCATTCAGTGCAACATATATTTATGGTAAAGGAAAATTCAAGACATGCTTATTTTGACCTGTACCTGTACTACATTAAAATAAATGAAAGAATATTTGTATGTCTACAAATAGGTAAAAATGTGGTTGGAAAGTAAATAAAGTTGCAATGAATTAACCATTTCGGGCTGCACTGTGATCCGACAATATAATATTCTATATATTTATCTATTTAAATATTTCATTTTTGTTTTGTAATAATGTTTTGTACACTTACTGGCATTCTCTAAATCAAGGTAAAATGTTTGATCGTGATTTTTTTTTTCATTTAAAGTAAAATTAAACAGGCCACATGTAAATTTACGGGGAATTTCTTTTAAATCTTTGACCTGTATTTAAATAAAAAAATTGTATTGTGTTTTGCGGCGTGCACCAAGGCAACCATCACTTACTATTACTCATAGTCAGAGTAGGAATTTGAACGAACTTTGGGTCCCACGCCATTTGTGCTGTATGGACGTGACATTTAACAGACTTTAGAAGTGTTCAGACTTTCACATGATAAAACATGGAGAAAATACAGTCACCTTTACCGTTGCTCTGTGAAATTTTAGTAGCAATTTGCGAATTTTTTTTTTTTTTTTTGGAAATTTTGCGTATTATGAACAATTTTCCATGCAGATTTCGCCTCAAGTTTCTTGCTTGGTATGAAATTGACTTCTTTGTGCGCTGTAATTCATGCATCTCTCTACACTTGATTCAGTGTGCAAATTCCTTTACAGTGAAGAAAGAAACTCATGTACGTTTAGAAGATGTACGTTTAGAACATATACTGTAAGCAAACTCTGCTAATGTGACTGTGCCTTTAAATCAGAAGGCACATTGAAAACCAAAGTCTTGTTTTGTGGCCAGAATATCACAGAGCCATGAGGTGGCCTATTTTGACATTGGGCAATTGAGCAGCCACTCAGAACCTAGCAACCACCTAATAAAGCTTAGGAAACATACAGCTACTTACCAGCATTGTGAAGGTGACTTTACACAGGTAGTCACTGTTCTCTTTTATTTAGAAAATTCAGAAATTTATTTGTTGCTGTGATATAATTCAAAACAAATATTAATATAGTATAGCATAGTATAGTATAGTAAATAGTGTAGTGACATAATAAAGTCAATTTATTTAAGGCATGCTCTTCTGGATGCAGCTAGGGTAAATCTAAAAACACAGTGGTCATAGCTGAAACATTTATTTGATCAAAATAGAGAAACTAAATTGAAAAAGTGAGATGTATAGTTATTGTCTGTTTTTATATTAAAGTGACGTGACGAAATGACAATAATGTGATAGCACAGCCACTCTGGTCTCTGATGTCACATCATTTTTGAGAAGAAACTGGGGCCGGGGACCCCTCGGGGGCTGCAAGGGAGTACTGGGGGTCCATGGAAATATTGGAGGCAAATATATAAAACAAATGTTATACTAAATTTAAAATAATGAATTTAAAATGTTTTCATTAAAAAAGTAAATAATCAAACACTTTATCAAGATCATTAAAAACATTAGCATAAAACATTACTTAATAAATAAAGCATTTTTTAACTAAATGTCAAATAAAAACTACATTACTACACCTTTATTATTGTGTCATGTTTGTGGGTCCACGGCCTCTAAAAGATTGAAAACCCCTGCTTGGACACAGTTTTTCTCTGTTTTTGCAGAACCCATGATACACTTTCAGGACTCTTTAAGGAATAGAAAATTCAAAAGGAATCATTTTTCCCTAATAATCTTCAAGGTTACAGTGTCAGTTTTTATTGATTAAATACACGCGTTCAGCCCTCTTTACAGAATTTAAACCCAAAAACCAATTTGTGTGCAGATTGTCTGCTCTACTATCTGTATCTACTATTCCATTTATTTTGTTGCATTCAGGTTGCTAGAAGCAGATTCCAAGTCCATGCGCTCAATGAGTGGATCTCGGAGGAACAGCGGCTCCTCTCTGGTGTCAAGCTCATCTGCCTCCTCCAACCTGTCCCAGCTAGAGGAAGACACCTGGATCCTGTGGGGACGCATTGTGAACGAGTGGGATGAGTGGAGACGAAAGAAGGACAAACTTTTAAAGGTGATTGATTGGGCAATCTTTAGAGATGCGTGATATTATCGGAACGTTTAGCAAGTCTGCCGAAAATGGCTTGATTTTGGCCTGATGTGGAAAAATATATCGATGATGTGTTGATTATGAACTGCAACAACTTATATGTTGACCCGATATGCTAGCAGTAATATCGGGTCATTAATCTAAAATTTTTTTAGGTGAATTGTTACCTTAATGAGGATTTAGAGTAAACCTTTCCAGAATGCCGACTTGAAATTGTGAAAATGAGCACTTGTCATTAAGTTATTTACTAACAGTAACTAGTCCAGTGCATTCAGCAGCCTCTGCAACACTAACAACCTCTCCAGGTCCTAATGTCCACCAGTTTTATTTATATGGGGGCACTGTATCATATAACTATTAGTTTAAGTTTATTTAAGTGCCAGAATCTACATATACATATACATCACGCTTTTGACAACACGGTGGCTCAGTGGTTAGCATTGTCGCCTTACAGCAAGAAGGTCGCTGGTTCAAGTCCCGGCTGGGTCAGTTGACATTTCTGTGTGGAGTTTGCATGTTCTCCCCGTGTTCGTGTGGGTTTCCTCCGGGTGCTCCGGTTTCCCCCACAGTCCAAAGACATGCACTATAGGTGAATTAAATAAACTAAATTGGCCTAATTGGCATACAAAATAGTGTATGTGTGTGAATGAGAGTGTATGGATGTTTACCAGTACTGGGTTGCAGCTGGAAGGGCATCCGCTGTGTAAAACATATGCTGGATAAGTTGGCAGTTCATTCCGCTGTGGCGACCCCTGATGAATAAAGGGACTAAGCTGAAGGAAAATGAATGAATGAATGAATGAACATCACGTTTTTAAAATAATTTACGTTTACACATATCTGCAAAATCTGCCAATAATGCTGTAATACATATGTCAGGCCAGTAGTTGGCGCTGTCATCTTGTTAGTAAACAATACCTGTAGGGAAGTGACAACTCGCCAAACACTTATCACTGGTCTAATCCAGAAACGCCTTTTAAAAACATGTTTTTGACACACGGTTTATTTAAAATTTGCTGTGTGTATACAATTAATCTCTGTCGTTGTTTGAAATATCAGTGTAATAAATCTACACTTTCTTAAAGAAGCGTTAGCTAACTCTTGAGCAACAACACCATACCATGTTTTCTGCATGACTTTAAATGTATGCATGACTTTAAAATGGACTTATACTGCAGGTCTACATATTGAACACGTACTATGTATGCGCATGATGTCATCGTTAACAAAAATATCCCACATTTTCAAAATGATGTGTTTTCAATCCCCCAAATGCCATTGTCATGGAAACGAATGGGCAAAATGCTGAAATTAGTTTTTAAAATTATGTTGTTTAAACAGCCCTCCCCAAAAATACATATATCAGCATCAGCCATTGACCAAAAGCCATTTAAATATATTAGCTTATTGATATTAGCAAAAATCCAGTGTCATGCATTTATTCGGAACCTGAATGGCAGTCTGCTAACCCACATCGTAAATGCTAGCTTCAAAGATGTGCCGGATCTGAAACTTGTACATTCATCTCTCTTTTTGTGCCTCACCCTCCGTTTCTGCAGGAGCTCATAAGAAAAGGCATCCCTCATCATTTCCGAGCAATCGTTTGGCAGTTGTTATGCAATGCCACTGATATGCCTGTGAAGAATCAGTATTCTGAACTCTTGAAGATGTCCTCGCCCTGTGAAAAACTCATACGCAGAGATATCGCCCGCACCTATCCCGAACACGACTTCTTCAAAGGCCAGGACAGCCTGGGACAGGAAGTGCTGTTTAATGTCATGAAGGTGAGAAAGACAGAAAGGGGTCACGGCAGCAAGAGAGAGCAGCACAGGACAGATAAAGTGTGCGCACGTTATTGATTTACAAAAAGAAAGAAAAATGTCATAACTTATTTAAGGGCATGTTGTTTCAAATGAGCATGACGTGACTTATTTCTGTTGAGTAAAACAAATAATTTTGTAGCATGTTAGACTGTAAATGCTGGGTTCCACACAATTCCTTAATGATGTTGTCCCAACACAAATGGATTAAGTTAACTTAAACATTTTTACAAATTTAATTGGACATAAAACAATCATTTTATTTAAGGTTAAGGAATTAAGAATTGTGTTGTTTCAACTCATTTTAAATAAGTAGACTGAAGAAGCAGCAAAGGTAATTTGTTTGAGTGTAATATTTAATTATTATTTATTCTATTGAATAATACATTTTTTTTCATTGAAATAAATAAATTCTACTAAAGTTAGTTAGGGGCATCATGGTGGCGCAGTGAGTAGCACGATAGCCTTACAGCAAGAAGGTCACTGGTTTGAGCCTCGACTGGGTTGTCATTTCTGTGTGGAGTTTGTATGTTCTCCCCGTGTTCGCGTGGGGTTGCTCCGGTTTCCCCCACAGTCCAAAGACATGCTCTATAGGTGAATTGGATAAGCTAAATTATCCGTAGTGTATGTGTGTGAATGAGAGTGTATGGATGTTTCCCAGTGATGGGTTACAGCTGGAATTGCGTCCGCTGTGTAAAACATATGCTGGATAAGTTGGCGGTTCGTTCCGCTGTGGCGACCCCAGATTAATAAAGGGACTAAGCCGAAAGGAAAATGAATGAATTAGTGAAAGTTAGTTAGTAATTGTTTTATTGTAATTACTGTTTTTACTTTTGATTTAATATATTAATATTAATATTTGATATTTTCATTCTCAAATTTCTGAATTCACAGCTTATAGTTGTTTGCGTGAAATGTTAATATTTGTTTTATTCTGTGATCACATTTTTTCCCAAATTTAAATGAAATGTGTCATGTTGATATGTATTTTTAGGCATCACAATGCCAATATTTTGACAGCAGAAGAGTTAAATATGTGGTGAAGTAACCCTAATTTTCATCAAAGGTTGTTGTTCTAACCAGTTGTCTTTTTTGAAAAAAATAAGCTCTTAATGACGACATTTTTATTTGAAATTTTAAAGAAATGTTATCAATGTTAAAGAATAAATGATTATTAACAATTTGATCAAACCCATACATAAAAACAACAACAAATCTATAAAAACTGAGAAGTTTGTAGTGGTCTCTTAAATTGTACCATTGCTATATTTTTTGTATGTATGATATACTGTATGCATGATTGTTTTGTTTGCTTAATGTTATTAAGTCTTTAACATGTATGTTTCTCAATCTCACAGGCTTATTCTTTGGTGGATCGTGAAGTTGGTTATTGTCAGGGCAGCGCATTCATCGTAGGATTGCTACTTATGCAGGTTTGCCTCAGCATTTTGCTTATCACGATGAACTAAAATAATGTCAAGAAATGTCTGTGAACCAAACTTTGCATAAACCAAATTCACTATTCACCGTAGATGCCGGAGGAGGAGGCTTTCTGTGTGTTTGTTCGACTAATGCAGGAGTACAGACTTCGAGAGTTGTTTAAACCAAGCATGGCTGAGCTGGGGCTGTGCATCTACCAGTTTGAACACTTGCTACAGGTAAGAAAGACAAATCTGCTGAATACAGGGTAATGCGGGTCTGCATTAAAAAATGTTCTGGGAAAATACTGTAAGTCTGATATAAAAGTTTGCCATTTGCCATATAAACATTTTGGAATATTCTTACAATTTAAAGGGATAGTTCACCCAAAAATGAAATCTCTGTTATTTACTTACCCTTCAATTCTTCCAAACCTATTTGAGTTTCATAAAAGAAAATATTTTGAAGATGCTGGTTGATGTACTCATTCATTCATTCATTCATTCATAAGGCCTAGTCCCTTATTTATCAGGGGTCACCACATCTGAATGAACTAGCAACTATTCCAGCGTTTTATGCTGCGGATGAACCGGAGCACCTGGAAGAAAACCCACGCAAACACAGGGAGAACATGCAAACTCCACACAGAAATGCCAACTGATCCAGCCGGAACTCGGACCAACAACCTTCTTGCTGTGAGGCCACAGTGCTCTATAGTGCTTCTATGGAAGTTAATGAGTACCATCAACCAGCAGAATATTTTCAGAATATCCTCTTTTTTTTGTTCAACAGAAGAAAGAAACTCATAAAGGTTTAAAACCACACAAGGCAGAATAAATGATGAATTCTCATTTTTGTGTGAACTAACCCTTTAAAGTACTAAAATACTAAAAATGATTGCAAAGCTTTCACACAAAATAATTCTAATATGCTGATTTGATGGTCAAGAAATATTTGTTGTTATTGCGACATTACGATTTTTGTGAAAACCATTGTTCACAGCTTTTGATGAAAAATATTTTGTAACTTTGTCTTTAACTGTAATTTTACTTACCTGTAATTGAAACTAACCCTGATTTATTTAGCAGCAATTTAACTAATGACCACTACCAATAATTAACTTTTTAAAATCGTTCACTTTTCAAAATCTTTTTTTATAAAAACTCCTTACATTACATTTTTTTACCCTCAAAGTACATATATTGTTGTCTGAAAATTACATCTCTCCGCATAGAGTGTAGATGTTATTACCTAAATGGTATATTTTGCAGCCAGTGGCAGCTTTTATACCTTTTTTCTGACAGAACATTGTCTGAATAGATGGTGACTGTAGAGCTGTTGCAGCATCATGGCCGCTGTGTTGTTTTATTGGTTTTATTTTGTAAGTGATGATAAAATTTTCATTTTGGAGTGAACTATCCCTTAAAATCCCAGACATGATTCATGTCTTGTCTGTTGTTGCCACATTTTCTTATTATTTAGACATAGAGCTGATTTCAGATATGTATGTATAGCTTAAAATGCCATGTTTGTCCACAAGGAGGCAACAGATTTATAGTTCATAAACAGCCATGACAAAAACGTAGAAGTATCTTAAAAAAATGCCTTTCACTGGACATCTTTTTCACTTGTATATCTTCCACATTTTCATCTCTCATCAGGAGCAGTTGCCAGAGCTGAACGTACATTTCCGTTCTCAGAGTTTCCATACGTCCATGTACGCCTCGTCCTGGTTCCTCACTCTCTTCCTCACCTTCCTGCCCCTGCCAATAGCTACACGTATCTTTGACATCTTTATGTACGAGGTATGGACACAAGAGATTTCATGCACATTAAAGCATCCTTATTGTGATAGTTGTTATTGGGTTGCAGTATGTCTTAATAATACTATGAGAAAATACTATATTGTTTATTATACTGTAATAAAAATGTAACACCTAAAAGCTTTTGTGAGGCTAAGTAAAGTATTATCATGTTCAGAATTTGTGTATCTATCACAGTTTTCAAGCTGATGTGAATACTTTAGAGGGTGGGTATTTGTTGTAGTTGCTAGCCTGTGTATATGAATACTGTGTGTTGTTTTCACAGGGTTTGGAAATCATATTTCGAGTTGGAATGGCGATATTGCAGTACAACCAGACTGACCTCATACAACTTGACATGGAGGGAATGTCACAGGTTGGGGCAAAAGCATCTCTGCTATGTGTTGTACACATGATAACGCATATAATAGTCGCATTTTAACTGATGTTTGTCTCACAATCTCACCACAGCACTTTCAGAAGGTGATTCCGCATCAGTTTGATAGCTGCCCAGATAAACTTATTCTACGGGCTTATCAGGTCAAATACAATCCCAAGCGAATGAAAAAGTGAGTGATCTGGGAGTAAAACATAAAGGGATTATTGATTATAAGGATTTTTGTGACATATTTTGTGACATACACTACCTGACAAAAGTCTTGTCATCGATCCCAGTTGTAAGAGTAACAAATAATAACTTGACTTCTAGTTGATCATTTGGAAAAGTGGTAGAAGGTAGATTTTTCCGATGAATCATCTGTTGAACTGCATCCCAATCATCACAAATACTACAGAAGACCTATTGAAACCCACATGGACAAAAGATTCTCACAGAAATCAGTCAAGTTTGGGGAAGGAAAATTCATGGTTTGGGGTTACATTCAGTATGGAGGTGTGCAAGAGATCTGCAGAGTGGATGGCAACATCAACAGCCTGAGGTATCAAGACATTTGTGCTGCCCATTACATTACAAACCACAGGAGAGGGCAAATTCTTCAGCAGGATAGCACACCTTCTCATACTTCAGTCTCCACATCAAAGTTCCTGAAAGCAAAGTAGTTCAAAGTGCTCCAGGATTGGCCAGTCCAGTCACCAGACATGAACATTATTAAGCATGTCTGGGGTAAGATGAGGGAGGAGGCATTGAAGATTAATTCAAAGAATCTTGATGAACTTTATTAATAAGTTATTTGAGTCATTGCAGAGATGTATGGATGCATTTCTCCAAGCTCATGGGAGTCATACACAATATTAATTCTTTTTCCACTGCACCATGACTTTATATTCTATACTGTACATTGTTTTTGTTAAGTGACAAGACTTTTGTCTAAGCAAAATCAGACCTTACTGTCCTAATTAAAAATCAAGGCATGATCATATTTTATTTTGGTAAAATAAGTATAATCTAGAGGCCTTTGCCTTTCACATATGCCACTTCTGATACCAAATGATCAACTAGAAGTCAAGTTATTATTTGTTGTTCCTAAAACTTGGATAGGCGAAAAGACTTTTGTCATGTAGTGTATATATGGTATGGTTGTCTAGATTTGATTGTTTTTTTTTCTCCACAGATTAGAAAAGGAATATACTACCATTAAGAACAAGGAGATGGAGGAACAAATTGAGATTAAGGTCTGTAAAATAGCATATATTTTTGTGTAAAATGCCTCATCTATACCTTAAAGAAGATCTTTTCCCAGTATTTGTTAAAAAAATTGTGTTTGAACCACAATTTTTTTGTTGTAGTTTGAACCACAACAAACCAATTATATTGGCAATATTTTCAATACATTTGACAAAACTGTTACAAATATTTAATTAATAATGAAATGTTATTGTAAATGTTAATTTAAGTGCAATTGTTAATAAAATCTATTACAATATGTTTTGCTAATAGAAATAAAGCTGAAATAAATATTAGATGGAAGTTAACTTTATACTAAATAGTCTTTATTTAGAATAAACCTACATTTGTATATTTTTTATTCATTTTAACAGAGGCTACGTACAGAAAATAGATTACTGAAGCAGAGGATTGAAACACTGGAGAAGGTAAGATGGTTTTTGTCATCTACACAATATGCATGAACCTAAAATAGCGCTGATTACTTTGTGTTTGAGTAAACAGTGTAAATAGCTTTACCAAGTGAGGCTCAGCTGTATTGCCTCATATCTTATGGTAAATTTTTAAAGTCTTATCTTCTTTCTTTTTCTCTGTCTTCCTCTTTTGAAATTACTTATTCACAATTTCTTACTCTGTAAAATTCACTTTTATACGTTTTATACAATTAAACATGTTCCCTTTTCTTCTCTTCATGTGTGTCTGTGGTCTTATTTGCTTATCCACTATTTCCTTCCTTTTTCCTGTTCTGTCCCTCATTTCAACTTTTTCTTTCTTCTCTCTGTGTCCTTTCTCTCTTTTTTCCTCCTCTTATGGTGTTGTAGGAGAGTGCTGCATTAGCAGACAGGTTGATTCAGGTACAGTACTGTCAAGCCAGCTCCTCACTAATCCCTCCTTCCCTTCCTCTTCTTATTGCTCAACCACAATTCCTCCTATAATCCACTTTTTTGTCCTGCCCCTGCGTTGCTTCCTTTACAAAATGGGCCTGTTGCATGAAAAATGTTCTGAGTTTCCCATCACTGCCTGGAGAGCACATTTGTCTGTATGGCTGGAGCAAATGTCCAAATGAAGGTTAATCTCTACACTCTGTACTGACAGTGTAGCTTTGCATGTGGGATGTGGAAGCATAGGTGTGCATCAGGGTTCGGTCTTAGGTCCTTTGGCATATTTCAGGTTTTATCACATAAATTACAAAATTCAGTGGGATTCTTTTGGGGCTTTTTTTTTTCAAAGGATTGCTTTTATAATGCAGAGGTATCATTGCATGGATCCCCCTCATTACTCTGACTGGAATGCCATACTTGTCTATTCTTAATCTCAAGTTAAGAGACACATCTGCATGGAAGGAACTTACCTCGTTTCTCTTTCCTCAGGGTCAGGTGACACGAGCCCAGGAGGCAGAGGAGAACTACGTTATTAAGCGTGAATTGGCTGTGGTTCGGCAACAATGTCATACAGCCAGTGAGAGTCTGGAGAAAGCACAGGACACTATACGTGAACTTCAGCAACACAAGGTAACAGATGCATAGCAGGAAGTTGGGGTTCAGTGCTAGTTCAATATTAGCTGACCTCAGATTTGTTTATTAATGTTTTTTTAAATATAGGCCTTTATGAATGCACAAAATGACTGGACTGAACTGCTTACCCATCATTTTAAAAAGGATGTCTGACACTGCATGTATATCTGTATACACAAAACACAACACTGAAAACACTTATTGTTTAGGAAGTCTGATTAAATATAGATGATTTAAACCATTTACATCGAGCATTTTGTAATTTATGGCCACTTTTCAAGGAAATAATCAATGTAGTTACCCAATGAGTACCGCCACAGCTCTAAAACGCTGTTAGTGTGAAAGCATTGCAACACAGTCCTGACGCTCCACTTACGCTTTCTCACTGCTTATGCATACAGTGCCTAACAATCACAACCCATGAACAAAAAAAAATTTAAGCAGAAAATCAGTTTGGTTTAGCCATTTGACAATATTATCATCAAATAGTTTTTTTAAGTTCATCATTCAGTCTATTTTATTTTGCGTAAATATATATTTATTTAGTTTTTATATTCATTTCAGCAATGTCATTGAATAATAATATGCAACTGGTTTGATGATTTAAGTACAATACAGTTTGAAAAGTAATATTTTTATGTGTTTTAGTAGATGTAATATATGAGAGACCTGATGTAGCTTTGTTTACCAATAAGTAGTTCTAATTGTATTTGCATTTTTTACTTTAAATAAAAGTAATTTTTTTATTTTACGTTGTAAGTTCTCAGCTCCTATGCATTCAAAAGCATTCTGCAATAATCTGCAGATTCAGTTTTTACAAAATTCAGTGCGGAAATATGAAAAAAGTTGAGGAGTACATTAAAAATGCAGGGTTCCACACAATTCCTTCATGTTGTCCCAACACAATTTATTAAGTTGGTGGCGCGGTGGCGTAGCGCTGTCGCCTCACAGCAAGCAGGTTACTGGTTCGAGCCTCGGCTGGGTCAGTTGGCATTTCTGTGTGGAGTTTGCGTGTTCTCCTCGTGTTCGCGTGGGTTTCCTCCAGGTGCTCCAGTTTCCCCCACAAGTCCAAAGACATTCAAAGGCTATAGGTGAATTAGGTAAGCTTAACTGTTCGTAGTGAATGAGTGTGTATGGGTGTTTTCCAGTGATGGGTTGCAGCTGAAAGGGCATCCGCTGCGTTTATGAAAAGCAATCAAAGTCACATGCCTTATGAAAGTAGTACTTTTAAACTATCATCATGTTCACTTTTGGCATGGCTGCAGTTTATTCATAATCAAGAGAGATCTGCTCATGCACAGCTCTGAACTGGGTCACCGACAGGTCAGACATTATTTACTGGCAGGGCTCAATTTGACCGTTTGTAACCATCGTTACATTTCTTATATTGTTGTAAGAATGAATGCTAAAGCACAGATATCAAGCAGATGGGGTGTTTTTTGGAGTTTTCGCTTTTTCACTTTAGGTGTGAGTGAGTGGTGTGTGTGAAGATGTCAGGGTGTGGTGTGTGTCATGCTGAGTGTTTCACACACAGAGCAACACTCTATGGTCAGATGTATTTTCCTGTGTTACACTCAGAATTGACCACCATCCGATAGTGGTGCTGATGTCGACAGAACTAGTACCATGTGAGCCAACTAACAGCTAAATTTTTGTTCTTCATTATATTCATTATTTGTGTCATGCACTGCAGCGCAGTATTTTAAATAAGTCTGTTTTTCTAATAATTTAATGTTAATGTTACTCACCAACGCCATGTTTCTTCAACTTGGCAGTCATCTGCATGTGCCCGCTTTGAAACACAAAATCATTCAGAGCTGAATGTTATTAATATTATATAAATATATATCGTGGTAACATGGTGGCGTAGTGGTTAGCACTGTTGCCTCACAGCAAGAAGGTCTCTGGTTCAAGTCCCGGCTGGGTCAGTTGTCATTTCTGTGTGAAGTTTGCATGTTCTCTCTATGTTTGCGTGGGTTTTCTCCGGGTGCTCTGGTTTCCCCCACAGTCCAAAGACATGCAGTGTAAGTAAATTGAATAAACTAAATTGACCGTAGTGTATGTGTGTGAATGAGTGTGTATGGGAGTGTCCCAGTACTGGGTTGCAGCTGGAAGGGCATCTGCTATGTAAAACATATGCTGGATAAGTTCGGCGACCCCTGATGAATAAAGGGACTGAACTGAAGGAAAAGGAATGACTGAAGTATATAATATATAAGTGAATCAATATAAGTGTATATTATACAAGTAATTATATTATAATATATGAAAGTGGATCAAAACCTTTCATCAAAGTTGTTCTAAAACTATTGAATTTACTACACCAATTAATGTCTTATGACATTTTAAAAATAAGTTTTTGATCCACTTCAAATGTTGACTACTGTATATTAAAGAAAAAAACATTAGTGTTATATATGACAGGGATTTTAGTAAGTGTGACTATTTGAAGGTATTACAGGTATGCAACTATTTTTATTGCGTATATATATATATATATATATATATATATATATATATATATA
>CAIGQW010054073.1:1761548-1780981 GCA_903798125.1 Danio choprae | reverse complement strand
GTATGTATGTATATGTTTTCTGTAAGTGGTTTACCTGTTCTAGTTTATTTTCAAGTGGTATTGCAGTGCTTTTCTTGGCATTCGGGACCCTCCCTAACCACAATAAAAACCACTCGAAATTTTTTTTCCCCCATTCCCCCATATGACCTTGCACACAGAGCCAGCTTTGATTGTTTGATAGTGTGGTCTTTACCCACGCAGCCCAGTCACAGCTCCATCTCACGCACTTCTGCTGATCTTCTTGCTCATTTGGAGAGCAAGCTTTCGTGACAGGGGGGTGTGAGAGTGTGTTGACATTCTCTTTCTCTTCTATTTATTTCCCTCCCTTTCACCTCTCTGTTCGCGTCTCTCATCTCTCGTTTTCGTCTATCTTTTTTTTTTTTTCGTTCTGATTTTGTCAACGTCACTCACGTTTCCTCTCGATCGATCGATCCGCTTGTGTCAGTGTTTACATACAAATGTGAAGTAATTTTGCTCCAGTTTCAAGGTTACTGTAATCACTGAGTTCAGATGCATTGTGGGCGCTTTCAAAGGACGGATTTTACATCAGCAGTTTACTTGTGCCCATATTGTCACGAAATCGGGTCACCATATGTTCAGTAATGTAAGGTGATGTCCAATGATTTTAGATCAGTTTGGATTAAAACAGAACTACTTCATTAACCCCCCTAGTCTAATATAACAATATGATAGTAAATTAAGCTTTATTTATTTTTATTAAATTAAATTTCATTAAATTGTATTTGATTTTATTTTTACAGTATCAATTAAACTATGTAACTATGATCTTGATAATAATAATAATAATAATAATAATACAGCCATTTCTGTAATCAATATATCACAGAAATGGCTGTGTTATTATTATTATTTTATTTATTTATATATTTGGGGCTGATTCAAATTTGACATGATGCTATAATGAATTGACTTGTTTTATTTGCAATTAATTAATTGTAGTTTTTATAAAATGTATAATTTGATCGAGCTTTCATTAATTTAATTGTTTTTATTTTGCTTACATTAATTAGGAACAAAAATAAAAATGAAGATCACTAAACAGACTACTTTAATACTTTAAAATAGTAATACTGTCATTTAGCATAAAAAAATACATTTTACTCAAATCCATACCTAATAAATCCAAAGAAATGGAGAATTAAGTGGTCTTTCATTTTTTCATATCTGTGTGTATATTTATTTAACATTGATTTTATTTATTTTTTTTTTTTATTAAAGTACAAACATCATTTTAGATTTAAGGTTTTAGTTAACCATACTAATCCCTCCCTCATGCCTCAATAAAAGCACAGAAGATCTCCCGAATTAAGATTATTCAAAGATGTGTTAAATGTCACAGTTCATAACCGTCCATTTCCATCAGCTTTGTCAGTGATAGTTTCAGAGGCCGTGGAAGAGGCCAAGTTTTTATGTTGCATTGCTTATAATAATATATTCTTGCTATACAGCCATTATTTGAACACTGCAGTTTTTCAGTTTTGAATGTGCTTCACAAAATCTCGGTGATGTTCTAATTCGGAAACGCATTGCACTGACTTTTGCTCTGTGGTTTTGGTGAAACGAGATCAACCAGACAGAGGAAGTGAGAGGCGGGGCTTGTGTAGATGATTGTCTCAGGAAGCTTTTCCATTGGTTAACCACAGCTCCACCTACCCCTACACACACAAATTGCTAAAGCACTTTTTGGGAAATCCATGACGTTTCAGATCTGAGATTTTCACATAATACCTGTTTTACGCTCTCACGAATGTTAGCACACACACACACACACACACACATGCAAACACACTCACTTGTGCTAACTGACTCAGAAGGGAAGAGCTGAAATGAGAGCAAAAAATTGCGGTCCATTTCTGTCACGCAAGAAAATCCACTTACTACATGATTCACACACACACATCCATAGTCATGAAGAATCCACATGTAGATTTAAACATATGAACAGTACAGTTCAATACCAGATTTAGTTTTTTTTTTTTATTGAGAATACTTACATTTATATAAGAAATATATGTATAAGTAATGGGCAAGTACACTCACCAGCCACTTTATTAGGTACACCTGACTAGTACCGGGTTGGTCCCCCTTTTGCCTTCAGAACTGCCTTAATCCTTCGTGGCATAGATTCAACAAGGTACTGGAAATGTTCCTCAAAGATTTTGGTCCATATTGACATGATAGCATCACGCAGTTGCTGAAGATTTGTCGGCTGCCACATCCATGATGCGAATCTCCCGTTTCACCACATCCCAAAGGTGCTCTATTGGATTGAGATCTGGTGACTTTGGAGGCCATTTGAGTACAGTGAACTCATTGTCACATTCAAGAAACCAGTCTGAGATGATTCAAGCTTTATGACATGGCGTGTTATCATGCTGGAAGTAGCCATCAGACGATGGGTACACTGTGGTCATAAACTGAGTTAGCGAGCAGTTAGATAGGTGTACCTAATAAAGTGACCGGTGAGTGTAGATTAAATGTCTAAATTTCAGTTACATTTATGATTAAAATATAAATACCAAACACTTCTGTCAATGCTAAACTTATCTTATAATTAGGCAATTGAATTTCATTCATTTTAAACATTTACAGCTGAAGTCAAAATTATTAGCCCTGCTTTCAAATATTTCCCAAATGATGTTTAACGGAGCAAGGAATTTTCTACAGTATTTCCTATAATATTTCTTCTTTTTTCTTATTTGTTTTATTTCGGCTAGAATAAAAGCAGTTTTTAAATTTTTAAAAACTATTTTAAGGTCAATATTATTAGCTCCCTTAAGCTGTATTTTTCTTCGATTGTCTAGATTCGGTTCCCAAAGTGGGGGTCGGGACTCCCTGGAAGGTCGCAGGACAATGACAGGGGGTCACTTGATGATTTCCAAAATTCAAACTAATTTTATTAAACTATTATAGTTACCATATTTTATCTATAACTCACAGAAGATGAAAATAGTTAATAGTTACATAAAAAAGCAACAACATGCAAATAAAAAGCCATCACCTTAATCATTTTTTTTTTCATAGGATTGTGTTTACATTAGATTAACAACACAGCAATAGCGTCAGCTGCAGAAGATTGAACCAGGTTAAACTTTCTGACACCTTTATGGCAATCAAATACATTAATAATGAATACAGGCCACAACTGAACATTCAGGATGAGTGGCGGTCTCCAAAATTAAGCCAAGAATAGACTTGTGCTGAAAGCATTTTGCCCACTGGTCTCATTAGGTGAGGTTAATATTAAATTAAACAAATTAATAAATGACTATATAAATTATAGCCTATGGTTGTTAGAATGTTGCACTTTTTTGTGTTGTCAATAAGCTTGTGTTTATATAGGCCTATTGTTGTGTGTGCAACGTTTATATATTTGTAACCACCTCCGAGAAATGCGGGGGTCGCGAGTCACTGGCATTGTTTTTTTAGGGGTCGTGGGCTGAAAAGTTTGGGAACCCCTGGTCTAGAACAACCCATCCTTATACAATGACTTGCCTAATTACCCTAACTTTCCTAATTCACGTAGTTAAGCCTTTAAATGTCACTTTAAGCTGAATACTAGTATCTTGAAAAATAGCTAGTAAAATATTATGAACTGTCAACATGGTAAAGAGAAAAGAAATCAGTTATTAGAAATTAGTTATTAAAACTTTTGTTTAGAAATGTGTTGAAAAAATCTTTCTGTTAATAAATTGGGGGGAAAAATATACAGGGGGGCTAATAATTCAAGAGAGCTAATAATTCTGACTTCAACTGTACTTTAGCAGTGTTGATTTAATAACAGTAATTGTAATAGTAGTAAAATGATAAGTTATTTTATAGTCCAGTATGTAGTCTTAAATATTTGTAGCAAGAAATGCCAGTAATGTCTTTACTAAAAAACCTTACATTATATTTTTTAACCAAAGCATGGTACATTAAACACTAGATAGTGACGAACTGATCTTAATCGCTGTTCATGTGTGCACTGTTACATGTGTTTGTAACTCGTCTCTGATAAGCAGACGTTTAAACTCTGCATCAGCACGCATTGATGACCGCCGCTTGTTGCTATGGAAACATACCAGCCTGTTGCAAGAAGTATCTTGCATGTAACTGCTGGCACATTTCAAGTGAAACACACTCTGGTTAAGTGGCATTAATAGCATGTGTATTTAACTGGAAGTGTTTACATTTTAAGCATTAGCAAAAGACATTTCAATTTGATGTTTGGATGATTTTTTTAGATTTAGCATTTTTGTCAGGTCAGATATGTTTCAAGGTCTGAATGTGTTCTTTTATTGTGTAATATTGACAGTATGTGTGTAGTAAATGAAATTGTACACAGAATAGACAGGCTTAATATTTAAATGGTCTCTTGCTGCTTAATATTCTCACACAACAGATGGACTGATTGATTGACTTAGCTATTTATTAATATAATTATATAACATATATAAACTCAGTGAAATTTGCGAATTGATGCAGATCACAGAATCACGATTGATATGTGAATATTTTTTTTCCAAGCCTAGAAAATAATATAGAACATTTGAGGTGTAATACAGTGCTTTACTTGCCATTTCTCTGTAATTGAAATTTACTAGCAATTTCTGTGTGAACGTTGTTTTGATGCCAATTTCTTTCAAATGTAGGTTCTTTCTGAAAAGGTTGCATTGTGTATTGTATGTTTTGGATGCTTACCAAGCTTTTTTAGAGTTTTAAGCATTTTAGGGGCTTTAGGGAGCTTCATTGGGACATCGTCTACACTAATCCAGATAAATCTCAAAATGGCATTTTCTAACTGACGTATATTAAAAACACTCCACATCCATACTATCATTTACAAAACACTTCCATCGCTTAAGATGTAGGATCTGCGTCATTTTCACCTGCCGTTTATTATTTATCCTCTCTTTGAAACGTTGCTTGCGGCAATATGTTGAGGAAAAGCACCAAGCTCTTTAAATAGACCGACAGCTTAGTGAAGTTGTTGCTGCAACACAGCAGTATAAAGTAGCAAAAATGAGCGAAAATATAAACTGGGAAACAGCTCTGATTCAACATTCTGCGTCTTTTAAGGAAACACAATCTGGAGCATGCACAAACTGACATGAATCTTTTCATGACATGAATCAAACAAAACATTTTCATACATGAATCAAAACCACTGCTGTACAATATCGTACATCTTTTTATGCCTCATTCACACTAGAAGCGACTTTGTAGCTGCCTGTCGCTCTGGGTGGTGACCTGCTGCAAGCGCAGGTCTGTGTAGGTCTACAGCACGAAGAATTCAACCGGGCTCTGAGCGAGCTGAGAGAGGATCACGTGAGCTCTACTGGTGCTCCTATTGGCTGTCGCTCAAGAAAGTTGCTTCATTTGCATAAAGTTGAAGGATTCTCAACTTTGTCGCATCGCTTGACACCTGGTCGCCAACAGTCGCTGTCGCTCGTGTGGACGGAGGTCGCTGGAAGTCGATCACTTTCCGTTGAAATGGACGGCCGCTTGTCGATTTGCCGCTGCGAGTCGCTGGTAGTGTGAATGAGGCTTTAGCTGGATTGGTCACATGAAAAAAAATACGTCATCGTTTTTCAGTCTCTGTTTTTCAGTCTCTATTTTCACAGTCTACACTGCGACTCAAAAATAATGTTTTCAAATGTATCCACTTTGGAGAGCGCTTTCAAAAAAATACATTTTTCTAAAATTGTGATCACAGTGTGGACAGAAGGCCAAAACGGGGAGAAAAACACACATTTATAAAAGACAACGTATTAGTATGGACATGGCCTTAAATAAGTGCTAGTAAAATAAATGCCATTTAACCAGTTGTAAAATGCGTTGTTTTCTTTCGTGGTCCAAAACACCTTAAGCCATAAGCTAAGTCGGTCAGCTTCATTGAGTTTTGCTGATTCATCAGTCATCTGCTTTAAACCACCGTGGAAACTCATGTTTTCTGCAGGGATGATTTTTTGTAAAAATGCTTGCTGGAATATAGTAATTGCCAACCCCTTCTCTTGAATCTTTAGATCAGGCAGCTGCGTGGACAGCCCTCCAAGTTCCAGAACAGCGGTGGTGGTGTTTTTCAGGACCTGTGTTTGGAAAGCCCAGCCTATGCAGAAGGGGATTACCTGAGTTCAGACGAGGACCCTCTTCAGAGTCTGCCCGTGTCCAGCCTGTATCCAAACCACTCGTCTCCACGTCTGGACAGTCAGGGCAGCACGGACAGCGACGGCGAGGAAAGAAACCCCATTCAAAATCCCTGTCAAGACCCCCTGGCTGGCCAGCAGCAGCAGCAGCTTTAACCGGTGTGTGCCG
Organism: Danio choprae; assembly: GCA_903798125.1. NCBI lineage: Eukaryota > Metazoa > Chordata > Actinopteri > Cypriniformes > Danionidae > Danio > Danio choprae. Next base: position 1,774,663 of record CAIGQW010054073.1, on the reverse strand, counting down.
ATGGACTCCATAACTGAGACTCCTTGAAACGGTGGGGTAGGAAGGACTACAGACAAGAATGCACACATATATATAGCGTAAGAGAGAAATGATCTACATTCACACAAAGGCTGTCAGAGGAAACAGATGCATAGCGCAACACTCTCATAGTAAACGTCGCCCTCGCTCCAGCTACGTCCGAAACCTGAAACACGCAGCTTTTGCTGTCAGTACATGAAAGTACAATGGCAGCAAGACACTTTGAATCTAGTGTTTGCCTCTGGTTGGTTCGACATAACAGATGTTTCCACAGTCCCGTGTTTTCAGATTGGCAGCAAGCGATAAAATGACGTCTGATAATGAGATTAGAAATACAATAATTCATAAATGTCTATTTTGTCATGTTTTTGAAAACCTGAGATGACATTTAGTTATTAATTTGTTCTGGAACATTAAGGCCCGTTCACATCAATAATGCTACTGGGACCACAATGATAACTATATAGCAGGCCCGTAGCCAGGGGAGGTTTGGCTGGTTCGAAAGAACCACCCCACACTGACAAAGGTCCAAAATCTGTCCCATATATGAGCTAATTTGTCCTATTTTGACTGCTATACCATCATAAATTGTGAAAATAACCCATCAGAAAAAAGGCTTTAAGACCAAGCAGAATCCTCTGTTGGCTGTAGCTTCGGTGTGACTTCAGCTAATTATTTTTGCCCAATGCAAACAATTATTTTTCATGAGTCCATTATTCAGCTGTGCAAGAAAGCATACAATCTGATATAGTCCTTTATTAATCAGGGGTCGCCACAGTGGAATGAACCGCCAACTTATCTAGCATATGTTTTACTGACCCATCCAAGGCTCGAACCAGCAACCTTCTTGCTGTGAGGCGACAGCGTTACCCACTACACCACCGCGCTGCCCTTGTCTAATGATATTTTTAAAAATGTGTTGTTTTTTTCCCATATTTCTTTATTCTAAATGTTCAGGAAATATTTTTTTTACATCAAAAACTGTGGTTATGAAGACTATCCAACAAGCTAATCCAGCTAAAAACTTAAAATGCCACTGAAAAGCAGTATTTAAATCTCATAATTAAATAGAAAATGAACTCCAAAACACTTTTGTGAAAAAAGAACCACCCCTTTCATCAGGCTGGCTACGGGCCTGTATAGTGTCCACATCAATTTATAACAACATTTTATTATAATTATGTCCAAATATTTGGATTCTAATCTACTCAATCATTGGAAAATCATTGGAAAAGTGTGCCTCAGCCTATATTTTTGCAAAACGTGAATAATGTTGCACCGGGTGCATTCCGTTGCATGTTTCAGGTCACAAATCCACTAGAGGGTGCTGTATACATTATTTGCAAATTGGAAAAACGTTACTTGGGTTACATTTTGTTGTGCGTTTATAATACAAGTTTTTCTTGTACACATCCAGGAGAACGCAAGGCTTGTCGTACAGATCACTAAGTGAAGTTTCACAAACTAATTTCGAGAGGAGCACGTGATATGGTTGATAGCGGCTGGCCTCCGTAACTATTAGTAAGCCAATCAGATTAATCCAAACTCACTATAAATAGTCTGTCTAGAATTACTCTCGTACTTAAACCTGCTATTATTATCACGCAATATCTAAGTGTGAACTTTTGAAGTGAACCGTTGGGCTAAACCCTTCAATAATGTTTTTAAAATCAAGCTTAATAGAAAATGCACTGGAACCAAATAGTTTTACGTTGATCTTACATTGCTTTCATTTATTTTGTGGAACTGTGCATCACCTGACTCTAACCTGATTGCTCAGCATCACAAGTACAACACCTTACAAAATGTGAGCTACCAAACAAACTGACTACACCAGAAAAGTTGTCCATATGGAGATAGATAGCTGAAGCAAACATATCTGATTACAAATCATAGACTGTTAAATAGTCCTCTGGTATTTATTTGGTGATGTCCAAAGAACATCATGAAAATAATCCTTTATTTTTTTGAAGATTTGTTGCCATTAAACTGCCTAATAGCATTCTTTTTAAATAGAAACTGCAGTCAAACATACGTTTAAGTACATTTTTGTAGGCTGAAGCACATATTTGCAATGAGCCTGTTTTGATTCTAATCATTTATCAGCTGGGAAAAAAACATTATAATGTGATGCCAATGGTGTCGTTCCACTGTGATATAGTTCCAGTTGCGATGTGGGTCATATTTTGGTGTGAACAGGCCTTTGGATGTGACGTTTAGTGTCCTGGAAGCCGGTCTAAAACTAGTTCCTTTAGACGATACCTTCATACAAAAACATGGCAGCTGCTTTAAGTTTCGGACACAGCCTCTATATCTCTCTCTCTCTCCCTAATACTTTGTCCTTTTCTCCCTTTTCTGTCTTTTGTCATGTGTCTGTTGCGCTAATTCTTAAACGTATTGTATTTCTTCCCAGGACTGAATTTGGAGTTTTGTGTTACATATACCAACACACATATATAGTGAGAAGTCAAACTTGTCCTTTTCTCAGAGTGCCAGAAAGTTTGGTGGTATTTGCCATTTTCTCCTTAAAAACAAAACAGTGTGGCCTTGAAACTACCTCTAATCTAACCAGAAACTCACTCAACCCCTGTGAACATACCAACTTCACCAATACAATGGCCATCTGGCTTGAAATGAGGTGGCAGAGGAGAGAGAAGGATCTTCTGGTGCCCTAAAGGTTTTTGATTTGCAGGATTCTATCAAAGCTTTGGATTATGTTCAGTTGGCACCTAATGACTCTCTCTCCCTCTCTCTCTTTCTTTTGTTGTCTACTGTTTCTGTAGAGGCAGATTTGGTATCTCTCTCAGCCTGGACGTTCTCCATTTTTCAGTGTTGTTCCTCTGAAGAGGACACGCATCTTTTGTGTTTATTTCCAATGCATCAGACACTACAATCACTTTAATGAGACGTAGAGGCTGAAGGACAGAAAATAAGAACAAAGTCTTATTATGAAATAATATAATAGGGTTGTTAATAGTTGCGTACATAGATGAATATTACCGTAGCTCATCCATGTATATGTGTGTGTTTTTTTACTAAAAGAAAGGTGATCAAACCTTTTGCATGGAAAAATCCAATGCAAAAAAAAGCTATTATATGTCGACATTGCCAAATTTTTTTTATGTTATTTATATATGTTTTTTTCTTTGATGTTTTATTTTTTTACAATGTTACTATACACGTTCATCATGCATACAGAGGCCAAACTATTTAATTTATACTATTCTTCTGTGCCAATCCTAAAAAACAGCATGAAGCTGAACGTACAGGGTCTCCAGAAAAGAGATTAGTTTAAAAAAAAAAGGGTAAAGGTAAGAAAAACAACTGCTGCTATGACATATCGAGTTATTTTTATTTATTTTTGATGTACCTGTATATGTTCACTAGAATAACCCTTCTCCCATGTAGAGTAGATCTATATATCCAAGATATACTGTGAATTATTGATGCTGACTGGCAATGAGTTGCCTAGACTTGTACACTACACAGTTACCTTCAAATAATTCTCTAATATTACTTTGCATTTCACAGTTAAGCAATTTAACCATCTTAAAGTGAAAAAATCTTTCACTTTTAACTCTTAAGGTGTTAGTTCAGCTCAAAATGAAAACGTATGTCATCCCAAACCAATACAATTTCCATTCTTTCATCTTCAAAACACTAAAAATGAAGATATCTTTAATAAAATCTCTTAAAATGATTTCTGTCCCTCTATTAAAAGTGTACTCACCCACAACTCTGACACTTAAAAACGTTCCTAAAGAAATCACGAAATTCTGAAGAGACACAATCACTTTATAAGGTGAACAGATTTAATTTAGGCTTTTGCTCAAATATAAACCATGGCTATAAACACATGTAACCAAATAATCTGTTGGTTATTGGTCAGTGGCTCAATCCGACTAAACAGCTTCCACTCGAACACTTTTAATGAGCTAGAACTAATGAAATTTTGATCCTAAAAGATACCTCAAGTAATCTGATCCAGAAAAACGGTTAAACCGATTGGAGCTAGATCTAAACTGGTGGGGCTTGAGCTCCAGGTTGGCTGTACCAACCTCCTGGAGCTTTTGATTGATTTATTTAGTTCAACTGTGATTTATTAGCATTTACACCTACCCTAAACCTAACACTCACAGTAATGGGGAAAAAAAACAGTAATTATTGTTGTACAGTGTCACAAACAATAGCTGTTTCCATCCAAAGATGCGAATTAAATTTATGTGCAAAACTGGAATATCTCATAAAAGACGTGCGAATAAAGCAGCGTTTCCATCCAACGAGTCAAAGCGAACAAAATCGTCACTTCCTGATTAACTGGCGCCAAATATCAAAAGTAAAAACGGAATTTGCCGACATGCAATGAACACTTGGTGGCATTTGAAGGCGTGAGAAGCGGAGCACAGACGCTCTTGACTATTCTGGAGGTAATTAATAATATAATAATACTAATGCTGAAAGGGTTAAGGCATTTTAGAATGACCAAAACAACATTTCAGATGTTTTACAATGTGGTCAGCCGCTTGGTTTGTCCATTCACACACATTTTTATCTCTTATAACAAAATCACATGACTTTTTTTTTTTAATGCTCATACTGGAATTTGTTCGGTAAAAGTGTTTCCATCGTAGTTTTTTCTTATTGAATAAAAAGCATAGATAAAGAATAAGATGTAAAGAATAAAATGTATGCACATCTTGGCGTTTCCATCAACATATCCCAAATGCGCATAAAAATATGTGGATGGAAACATAGCTAATGACGCTATATTTCTCAGTAGCCTCAGCTGTAACCATTCTAGCCATAACCCAGTCTTTTTACGGCTTAACTTGAAGGTCATCTGGCTGTAGCGATATATACTTGCAGAAAAAAATATGTAAATGCTGACTATTTGCTTAGTTGGACTATGAGCGCAAAGCAGTGCATTAGTGCAAATGTTCATATCTTATTTCTTAAATATGTTGCGTGCTGGTCAAGCGAAAAAGAATTGTAATGGTTGTTTACACAGATATTTCAGTCGAATTGAGGTGTTTACGATACATAAAAACATGGCACATCTTCAACTGAATTGAATTCTTTCAGATTGATTGAAAATGATCTGCAAACAGTGTTTACAGCGTTCACAGCTCAGGCATGCTTATTTGACTTGTGAGAACCAATGTGGTTAGTTCTCATGTGTCAAGCAAGTATGGATGTGCTGAAATGAATAAAAATATTAAACGGTAATCATGTCTCGTTAGAAGACTTGAATCAGAATGACTCTTTATGAATATTATGAAAGGTCAGAGTTTGGGGTGAATGGAAGAAAGAAATCTCTCAGATCGGACTATAAATGTGAAGATGAACAAAAGTATCAGTCTGGAACAACCTACGCTGTAAAAAGTGACTAGTTACTTCAAAAAGTGAGTAAAGCTGTTATAACTTGCAACTGTTAAGTTGACTTAATTATATAATTATGCATATACAGTAGTTCATTTACTTAATCATTTTAAGGTAAAGGGTTAACTCACTTTTTTAAGTAAAGTCAACCAAGTCGTAAATAACAGTATTTTCATTTTGGGATGAACTTACCCTTCAAAATGACTTTTGCTGATTCTGAAGCAACATCCTACACATTTGACTATTGCTGTTGGTTAAGTTATCGAAGAAAATCGTTTGTTTACCGAGCTAAACTTGCTTGCATTTGACTGAAGTATATGTAAGGTTTACAAACGAGCGCAACTGCTAAGCAAGTCACAGTTAATACACAAATTAACCTGAGATTTTGAATATATACTTACTATATATACTTACTTTTGTATATATACAAATATTTCATACTTGTCTTCTTCTTTTGAATCGAGTTTGGTCACTTTAATTTTTCTAGCCACAATTTCGTAACCATCTGTCTCAGTACTGTCTCTGATGCCGTGTTTGTCTGACCGCACATGGACACATCAGTGTCTTCTCCTTCCCCACCACATTTCTCTGAAGCGCACCGAGCATTGCATTTACCAGACCTTTTTGTGGTGTTTACATGACTTTCTGAGAACGACTCCATCCCTTTGCTCGAGACATTTACACCCTTTACTGGTTCTTGATTTTTTTTTTTAAATAACAGTGAGAAGCTGCTCTGTCATATCTCTGAGTCTGTGATGCATTTCAAGGAGAAGCTTTTACAGTTGTGCGGAATGTGAAAAAGTCATAAAGCATATCTACTTGTGAGTGCTTGTTGGTGCTGAAGATTATCTGGGGTTGCTGTTTTAATTAAACACAGTGTTGGATTGGCTGAAATGTTTCTCCCGTCTTCTCCAGAATTATTTATTAAAGAGTTAATTCAGCTGAAAAGGAGATTCTGTCATCTTTTGTCTTTAACGTGCTATTCCAAAGCCCAGAAATTTAGTTTACCTTCAGAACACATGAAAATGTAATGTTTCTCAATTGAAAGTCAGTTTACCCAAAACACTTGTTTGATTTAATTATATCTCTTTTATTCTCCTTCATGGGGTTTTAATCGATAATCAGATTCTTTCTTCTGTTGAATGCAAAAAACGATATTTAGAAGAATGCTAGGTGCACATATCGACTACCACGGTAGGAAGATAAATTACTACGGAAGTCAATGGGTGCCAGCTATCAACGTTTTTTAAAGTATCTTCTTGTGTGTTCAGAACAGAAGACAGAAACTCAAGTAGATTTTGAACAAGTGAAGAGTTAGTTGAAGGGTTAGTAAATGATGACAAAATTAACATTTTGGGTGAACTATCTCTTTAAAAAAGATTTTAATGATAATTCCATATGAATCAAGTAGTTTAATGGTTGCTTTGTATGTTGAACATATCATTTAGGCTGGCAAATCATATAAAACATATCAGCAAACTAAAAAACCTCAACCGTACCTGTTTGACACAATCTCATTGGTTCTCACCTGTCAAGCAAGCATGATTGAGTTGAGTTCTGTAAAAGTGTTTATATAAAAATTAAATCTGTGCAATATAGTTAGTTGTCAGTTATGAATTGGTGAATGAAACTCAATTCATTTTTACTTATTTTTATAACCTCTCTTGAGCATTTTAAAGCATCAGATTTGTGCATGAACAGACATTTAGAGAGACAGAAATCGCTAATATTTCATTTTAAAAATCTCTCTGTGTTAAAGAAGATTAATATTTTATTAAGGGTTTGGTAGGGCACACTGGTAAGAAAAAAACATTGACAGAATTTTACATTTTGGGTGAACTAAGCCTTTAATGGTTTGCATAGAGTTGTATTTGTGAAATGTATATTTTCCTTCGTCCAACCTGTAATTTCCCTTTGCATAATTAAAAAACTTTTATGTTTCTGCTACACCTGAAAAAAAAAGAGAAAATTGAGTGAGCAATAACAGTATCATTCTTTCCAATAAGAAAAATATCTAACTTATGCTGACATATAATATTGAATTATTTTTTCAGAGTCTTTACTTTGATTTAAACATTCTTCCTGTTCTGTATCTGGTTTCAGAACACAACAGTTGTTTATAAAAGGAAGTAAAGGAAGTTGCTTTGCATCTTTGATTTCTCTTGAAAGGAAAACCTCAGAGGGTCCCAGTAGCGAATCTTTTTATTTCACCAACATTTGTTGGGGGTTGGAACTGTTGGGTTTCATGCATTTGAAGGAAGCTGTCCTCACAACTACATTACGACACATGCAACGGTTTTGTGGTCTGACTTTTTGCGTCTGAAGAATATTTGCTAATAGGAAATCAGAAATGTCTGTTTAGAAATTAGGTTTGGTAATCACCAGTGCTAATTGAGTTGACTTTTCATTAAAACAAGTCATTCTTACAGTATTTGAAAGTTCATTCATTGTAACCTAACCCGGAAAGTACCCCTTTTTTCCTTTTCTCTTGCCTGGTATGGTGAAACAAATTAGTTTCAACCTTTAGAATGGCTGAACTTATAATAATAATAATAACTATATAACTTTTTAATAAACTAAAGAACTATTTAGTTGATAATAATAATAACAGCATTATATTAAATAACCTTGTGGTATTATGAATGATTTATCTCTTTGTAAAGTGTTTTAACATATCGCAGAAACACTATACCACCATTTCAGTTGAAACTGACTCTTTTTGTACAGTTATCAGATTTTTGTAGCATCTTTAATGCTGAGATTTATCATTTATTTAGTTTTTAGGGTTGTCGTCAGCAGCGATCATAATCAAACCTTATTGGTTTCATAGACGTGTTGAGGTTGGATGATCAACATATGACAGTGTAAACATTCACACTTATATGCATAATAATGAGGTATTATTTAATAGCTTCGCAATAAGCATGTGTTTTAAATCACAGTGTATGATGGTCGGGGCCTCACGGTGGCTCAGTGGGTAGCACGATCACCTCACAGCAAGAAGGTCGCTGGTTCGAGCCTCGGCTGGGTCAGTTGGCATTTCTGTGTGGAGTTTGCATGTTCTCCCTGTGTTGGCGTGGGTTTCCTCCGGGTGCTCCGGTTTCCCCCACAAGTCCAAAGACATGCGCTATAGGTGAATTGGGTAAGCTAAATTGTCCGTAGTGTATGTGTGTGTGGATGTTTCCCAGTGATGGGTTGCAGCTGGAAGGGCATCCGCTGTGTAAAACATATGCTGGATAAGTTGGCGGTTCATTCAGCTGTGGCGACCCCAGATTAATAAAGGGACTAAGCCGAAAAGAAAATGAATGAATGAATGTATGATGGTCATATTAAATTGGGGGAAATGGTATGCCTTATTTATTTTTGTTTATCATATTTTTTTGTTTTGTATATAGCATGTCTTCAAAGTGTTTCAAACAAAATGTGTATACTATGCACTGTATTTGTTATTTTTTCTTAATATATCTTCTTTTTTTTAAACACTGTGTGTCAAAACAGCAACCCCAAAAGTAGAGGTCCACAATTCATTCACATTAGGCTTTCAGGTGTAGCCATATTACAGTAAACAAATGGCCAGTGAGAACATGAGGTCATAAGAGACATCATGTCCTCTATAATGCTCCAATAGCTGCCTTACCTCCGTCCACCGGTGTGTAAACGTTCAGTCGTCTCCTTTAGCATTACAGCCCATCTGACCACATCCTCTCTCTCCTACACTTCTTCTACTGATGTGTTACTAAGAATGACAGTACTAAAGATTATATCAATGGCAGTGTTATCAAATGATGATCCAGCGTTCTGTATTTGATGATACATAACATGTATTTTAAAAAAAGGAATAAACATTTATGCTATACATTGGCAAAGTTCACATTTTGGTGTCATGTGTTGGTATTATTTTGCACGTTTGTGATCACCAGTGTTGAATATGAGCATATGTGACCCTGTATTAACAAAAAAACTTTTATTTATATTAAATTGACATTTAAACACCACCTCAAAGCTGAATACAAAAGCTTTACATTGATGTTTGTTGGAATAGGACAATATTTGGCAGAGATATATTTGAAGAAGGTGACACGGTGGCTCAGTGGTTAGCAATGTTGCCTCACAGCACAAAGGTCGCTAGTTCGAGTCCCGGCTGGGCCAGTTGGCATATCAGTGTGGAGTTTGCATGTTGTCCTTGTGTTTGTGTGGGTTTCCTCCGGGTGCTCCGGTTTCCCCCACAAGTCCAAAGACATGCGGTATAGGTGAATTGGATAAGCTAAAATTGTCCGTAGTGTATGTGTGTGAATGAAAGTGTGTGGATGTTTCCCAGTGATGGGTTGCAGCTGGAAGGGCATCCGCTGCGTAAAACATGTGCTGGATAAGTTTATTCCGCGGTTCATTCCGCTGTGGTGACCCCAGATTAATAAAGGGACTAAGCTGAAATTAAAATGAATTAATTAATGAATATTGAATAAATTAACTGTATTTAGTTTATGGGGTGATGCAGTGGCGCAGTGGGTAGCACAATCGCCTCACAGCAAGAAGGTCGCTGGTTCGAGCCTCGGCTGGGTCAGTTGGCATTTCTGTGTGGAGTTTGCATGTTCTCCCCATGTTTGCATGGGTTTCCTCCGGGTGCTCCGGTTTCCCCCACAGTCCAAAGACATGCGCTATAGGTGAATTGGGTAAGCTAAATTGTCTGTAGTGTGTGAATGTGTGTCTGGTTGTTTCCCAGTGATGGGTTGCAGCTGGAAGGGCATCCGCTGCGTAAAACATATGTTGGATAAGTTGGCGGTTCATTCCGCTGTGGTGACCGCAGATTAATAAAGGAACTAAGCTGAGAAGAAAATGAATGAATGTAATTAGTTTATTGGGATTCCATGGTAGAAAGTATTCACATCATTTATGTGAATAAAAACTACTTTAAAAATATTGCCTGGCGTACAGTACAGTACACAAGTGTTTGGATAACTTATTTTGTGATGTACTAATGATGTTGAATATTAAAGTTTATTTTTTTTCATGTAACATTTAGAGCTGGTGAAAAGTCTCAGATCAGATTGTAATGATGTTTTTTATTATTTTCATGTAGCATAAAAAAACATTTTACTGTACAAAGAGCATCAGCTCAAGTGTGAGTTAGCCCCCAAAAAACATATGCACTTTTGCAGAGGATGTGGATTAAATGCAATAATGCTGTAATCTTTTTTAGTTTTTCCACAGACAACTTGTTTCACTTCCAAATACTTCAATGTAAAATCATCTTTAACGTTCAAACGAAGAAAAATGACCTGAAGTTGAGATATCTTTGAAATAACAGCAATGCTACATTTTGGGGGGTGAACTGTTTCTTTAAATTTCCCTATGGATGCACAAATGTAAGTTAGTTTTTGTAAATCCAGCTGGTCATGTGACCTTATTATGCTTTTAACCTAAAAAAAAAAAAAGAAGAAAGAAAAGCCCCCATGGAGGAATAGTTCAATTAAAATTAAAAAAGAAAAAAAACTTTAAGAATTTCTTTATTCTGTTGAACGTTTTGAAGAAAGCTACAAAGAAAACAATAACCAATAACTTCCATAATAGGGAAAAGTAATACAATGAATGGTTACCAATATCCAGCTTATTTTTGTGTAAAAAAAATAAAAAATTAAGAAACTCAAGTTGATTCAAGGCAGCACGGTGGCGCAGTGGGTAGCACAATCCCCTCACAGCAAGAAGGTCGCTGGTTCGAGCCTCGGCTGGGTCAGTTGGCGTTTCTGTGTGGAGTTTGCATGTTCTCCCCGTGTTGGCGTGGGTTTCCTCCGGGTGCTCTGGTTTCCCCCACAGTCCAAACATGTGGTATAGGTGAATTGGGTAAGCTAAATTGTCCGTAGTGTATGTGTGTGAATGGGTGTGTATGGATGTTTCCCAGAGATGGGTTGCAGCTGGAAGGGCATCCGCTGCGTAAAACATATGCTGTATAAGTTGGCGGTTCATTCCGCTGTGGCGACCTCAGATTAATAAAGGGACTAAGCCGAATGAATGAATTATAAATTGTCCGTAGTGTATGTGTGTGAATGAGTGTGTATGGATGTTTCCCAGTGATGGGTTGCAGCTGGAAGGGTATCCGCTGCGTAAAACATATGCTGGATAAGTTGGCGGTTCATTCCGCTGTGGCGACCCCTGATTAATAAAGGGACTAAGCCGAAAAGAAAATGAATGAATGAAGTTGATCCAAACAAGTGAAGTGTGAGTAAACATGACAACTTTCAGTTTTGGGTGAACTGTCCCTTTTATAGGCCACTCATAGCACTTCATCATTCATTCATTTTCCTTCGGCTTAGTCCCTTCATTGATCAGGGGTTGCCACACTGGAATGAACCGCCAACTTATCCAGCATATGTTTTACAGAGCGGATGCCCTTCCAGCTGCAATCCAGTACTGGTAAACACCCATTCACACACATACACTACAACCAACTTAGTTTATTAATTTCACCTATACTTCATGTCTTTGGACTGTGAGCACCCGGAGGAAACCCATGCAAACACGGGGAGAACATGCAAACTCCATACAGAAATGCCAACTGACTCAGCCGGTAGCTGTAAGGCGACAGTGCTAACCACTGAGCCACCGTGTCGCCCTTCATATAGCACTTTATTAACATCTAAAAAATAGGCTACTAAACAACTGAGTGGAAAATTGCATCATTTTACACATTGTTTACATCTTGCTGAGCCAGAAAACTGCAGCTCTTCCTACAGAGCAAGTGTCACACCGGTTGGCCTCAGTGTGAGGTCCTAATGTCAGTTATTCTGTATGGTAAAGCACAGGCAAGAAAAAAAGAGCAAAGTCTTGTTGCACCTTAAACAACCACAATCGGTTAATCAGTCTTTCTACAGCCTCATCACTTTTACTTTTCCTAGTCCCTTCGTCCTCCTGTCTGCACGAGGGTCTGGTGGCGTCCAAAAGCAAATCTCAGATGAATTCGTCAAAATAACACCTTTAAAACCATATCTCTCTGTTATATGCTTTATATTTGCAGTGAATGACTCACAAACTGCGTGAGAGACCCAAACTTTTGCGATGAGAATGAAATCATCGCAGTGCTTTTCTGTTAGTCATCTTCACAGTTCAACAGAGTGAAACATGGTGTAGCCTATATGCATTGTTTTCGACGAGACCACTCTGATTTATAGTTTTCCTTCGCAGTGCAGCAGCAGTTACGGTTAACATCAGCTCAGGCAGAGCGCGCGGCGGAAATTGACGCGTCTGCGGTCGGCCGTTTTGTGAACGCGCACTACCAAAAGTTTCAGTTTTGCTGCGCTTTAAGGAGCACGCGCACCTGTCCCCTCAGTGATTTATTACTGCTGGTGACTGAGCAACACACCACAGCGCAGTGCAGCCTGATCTGTTTGTAATTATACTACTTTTAAGGGGGGGGAAAGGTTCAACTTGTGTTAATGTGCATTATATTATAGAAACACCTTACCATTGGCTGGCCTGGGACACATCTGGTAAGTCTTGGTTTTTTTTAAATAGTATGGAGTATATTGGAGTAAGTGCATATTGATTCAGTTGGCTGTCATTCATTAATAAAAAAACGTTTTCTGATCTGAAATTTGATTTAGGTTTTAATATACTTACGCTGTAGTCTACAAAATAATGTTAGCTTATTTATTTTTCAATTCAAATTTTTACACATTTCCTCAGAGAACACCACTATAAAATTAATATAATTTAAATGCACATTA
>CAIGQW010054073.1:1702251-1761148 GCA_903798125.1 Danio choprae | reverse complement strand
GAAAAAATTCTTTAACCTTTAATTTGTTTCTGTCCTCGTGAAAGCTGTTGCTTGCAAAATTTGGAGACATTGATGCTGAATCAAAGCCGTAGACAAAATCTGTGCTTTCCCCTTGTGTGTAAAAAAATATTTGGGTGAACTATCCTTTTAAACCAATACATATTTAACTTGCATTTAATACCATGTTGTTATATATTTTCTCCTCTACATTTTCAGCATTACACAACAGCCCTGTCTCAACCTCTAGCTCTCTCTCTTCATTATGCCTCGTTCATTTCTGGTGAAAAAGAGCAAGAAGGGAGGCTTCCGTTCCTCTCTTCCCATTGCTGACGTGCCCTATCTAGGCCTGGTGGGCTGGTCTGTCCCCATAAAAGTCACTACACTGCCAGAGGAATCAGGACAAGACACACAACAATATTCTCCAATCACACAGCAAAACAGCACAGATGATGGATGGAAAATGGGTACGTTAGAGGAAAAGAAACGAGCATTTGCTGTTATTTTGCTCAGCCTCGGGCCATGCGAGATGTGATTAATATGAATATTAATGACGATTTTTAGCTGAAACCGCAGTCCTTGGTTATTCATAAAACGCAAGTCAACTATCATTCTGAGTATCAAAAGAAATACAAAAGTAAATGCCTGTGGCTCCCGATGATACACTGAGGTCTTATAAAGCAAAACTATCGTCTGTGCAAGAAACTGAACATTACAACATCATTGCCTTTGATCCACAACTTTAATTCTGTATGTTTGTTTGTTTTTTTTGCCATGAAAGTACCTTTGATTTGCTTTTTATGAATCACCAAAAACCACAGTTTCAGCTTAAAATATTTTGAATGTCACACTGAGAAGAAAGGTCACCTATATCTTGGATTATCTGAGCACGAGTACATTAACAACAACATTTTAATCTGGACTTTAATCAAAATATTGAATGCATGAGAGAATATTGGATGTTGTATCTTGGCAAAAAAAAAAAAAGCTTCATAAAGCATACAAACCTCTAATTTCACCATTAAATGTGTTGATGTTTTCTGGTTCTTCTCTGGTTTGTGCAGATCCAGCAGGTTTCCGGTACGGGCCTCCTCCGTCTCCAGTGCAGTGGTTACCTGTCAATTCTAGAGACATAGCAGACATACACGGCCTCAGCAGCAGAGACAGTGCTCTGGACTGTCCTCTCGTCAGCCCAAAATACTGCAGCCTATGTGGCAAGGTAGGCCATAACATTTAGTGTCCAAAATACAAATGTTATGTCTTATACATCAAACTACAACAATTGACTTCCGGTCAGGCTGTTTTTGAGATATTTTGTTGAATATATCTGATCAGTAGCCAGTTGATCACATTCTATAAATGTAAATTCCACGTGAACAGGAAAATGCTGGGACTTTTATTTCAGTATATGCTAATGATGTACTTCCAACTGAAACTGAATATTGAGGATGGTGGTGGTGGGGAGGAGGGGTAACAAAAGTAACGAAGGAAGGGCGTGGTTAACAATATTGCATCAAACCTCACGTCACCAGAGAAAAACCGCCAGTGGAAGCAAACGGTCAGACTTTGATTGAAGATTATCAAAACCAACATTTTTTTTTTGCAGTGGATTGACTTGCACAGGATAATTGTTCACCTAATGAATAACAAAGCGCGCTAGCAAAAAAAATATTGTCCATTTTGATTTTACACTGACTTTAATTCTATAAAAATGTATTCTGGTAAAACTCTTGCAAATCCAAACTATGTTCTGGCTATTTTTTATTTAAATATTTGGTTGAAATACTAAATACAATCTACTGTAGATCAGAAGTCACTTGCTGTAAATATTACTCATAACAAAATGCAAGACAAACATTTCTTGAGTTGCCCTTTGATTACATTTCGCTGTATTTGGGCCTCGGGCTTTTCCATTGGCAGGGGAACATCTTTTCACTTCAGTGGACTCT
The DNA here is from genome assembly GCA_903798125.1 of Danio choprae. Lineage (NCBI taxonomy): Eukaryota > Metazoa > Chordata > Actinopteri > Cypriniformes > Danionidae > Danio > Danio choprae. The sequence continues at coordinate 1,759,202 of CAIGQW010054073.1, read as the reverse complement.
CTTTAAACAGTGCTGCTTTTAACTTTTTCCCATGAGGTTTTCTCGTCTCTGTCTCGGCTGGAGTCGCACGTGTTCAGGGCGCATGGCGGACATCATGGACGCACACTGGTGTTCCGGGACAGCAAAGATCCAGCGATGCCGTGCAGAATAAAGGTAGTCATTATTTCCCAATCATTTCTGTGTTTTCACGATGGACCGTTGTTAAATGTCTCCCTCTGGTGTTCAATACTGAATGTGCACTGTGTGTGTAGCCTTCGTGAGTGCTTGAAGTGGTCACTTGTAAAATAGCTACTTTGATTTTCGGAACTCCCTACTGAATAAATACTATTTAAGTAAATGCTGTGCATTATACTTATATGTTATATAATGTGTATTATACTTATCATAGCATTTACAGCACTTTGTCAATGAATGCTACAGCACAATGTATTCATTTATTGAACTAATAATGATTGTAGTAGCCTACTGAGTTTTACTACAACAGACTAATGTAATGTAGTATCATATAACATACCTAGTTGTACAAGACCAAGTACATCATTGGGTAATTTGATTATAGTACTGTAGTGTATTACTGTTACAAAAAAACATTACCATAGTATAGTTTTATGTATTCTACATCTATAGCATTTTTTCATACTCTATGACATTATATTTACTAACTGCAAGTTTCTCATATTACTCACGTTTGCTGTTTTACAGGGAAAATGCTCTAAATGACAACATTGCTTTAAATTTGGCAGAAATGGCATCTGTAGATTAACAGACAACACTAAATTATGTTTTACTCAAACATATAACGAAGTATTGTATAAACAAAAATGTCATATTAACAGACTGCAGTATATAAGGATAACAGTGCAGCCCCAAAATACCAAGTAACTGGTTGTTATTTTAAAGTTTTATACTGTCACTATCCTTACGACCACTGTTTTACAAATGTGCACTCAAGTACATGTCAATCATTTAAATAATGTAGTAGTCTTTTATTTTAATAAATACAAGCCAGAATTAAGCGAGTCAATGCAAGGCCTTACATACTTGCTTCATAAAATAAAGTTTTGCAAGCGAAAAATAAAGTATTGAGCAAATTATTATTATTAAATAATGCAAAAATCACAAAAAAAAAAAAAAAAAAAAAAAAAAAAAACGCAAAGGGAAAATTAAGTTGGGAAATAAAAAGTTTTTTAAAAAGAATTTTGCAAACAAAAATAAAGACATGCCAAAAAAGAAATCTTTTACTTTACTTTTATCTCGTTTACTTTCTATGCATATAAAAATCGCTATTTATAATTTGTAATGTGTTTTATTTGTCAGGAGCGAACATTTGAGTGTAAGGAATGCGGGAAGGTTTTCAAGCGCTCGTCCACTCTGTCCACACACCTGCTGATCCACTCGGACACGCGACCGTATCCCTGCCAGTACTGCGGGAAGAGATTCCACCAGAAGTCCGACATGAAGAAACACACTTTCATACACACCGGTGAGATGCACAGACATGACAAACACTGAACACAGTTTAAATCTATTTTAGCAGTGTGTTAAGTACATGCCCGCATTTTAGACTAAGATTTACTTTGCTTTTGTGCAGGAGAGAAGCCGCATGTGTGTAAAGTGTGTGGGAAAGCCTTCAGCCAGAGCTCCAACCTGATCACACACAGCAGAAAACACTACAGACCCTACAGCTAAACAATTACCCCCTGATTAGACGCCAAGCTAAGACCTTTGTGGATGTACATACAGTATTATTAGCTTTACACAACACAAAAGTATTATGATTATTTCAGCTTATTAAATTAATTATTTCTGTACATTAAATTAATTACTTCTACACATCCATGTTTTCTTCCACGTTAAAGCCGCTTCTGTCGTTTCTTTAGTAAGCAGCCCTTTGAAAACCTAATGTTGGATGCAAATGAAAGTGCCATTCTAGCTTTACACCAGCAATAAAACGCAAGGAAAACTTTCGATGCATGATTTTAAGTGAGTCATATTTGTAGCTTAAGGGATTCAAAAATGAGTCGAGCAGCAACGCAGCTGATGACCGCAGGTTCATTTCAGTCACTGCAAAACAGCTTTGTTTACAGCTATTAGTTTCACTTAGCAACAATTCAATAATCAGACTTTTTCCACTGTTTTTTTTTTTAGTTTATCTAACTTGATGCCATTTTAAGTGAAACTTCGGCATAAGTAATGTATTTTTAATTTAATGCCATGTCAGCAAACAAGGCTATTTTCATGGTAAGAACATTTCAATAATAAATACAAAAAAAAAGAAATTAAATAATAATAATAATAATTAAATACAGAAATTAATATAATAAATAATTTTAGCGCTAAAACATGATTCTAAAATTTCTCCTGGTGTCACTTTGCTAAAAATGTCCTTAAGAGAGTTCACTTCATAAAAAAAGGTCTTCTGGAGTCATTAAAAGCAGGACAGTCCATCCAGTAAAATGTGTTTAACTGTAAGAGGAATTATGCAGTACAAACACAGAGTAGGGTCTTCACCTTTGAGTGAAAAACCATGGGTTATTCTTGTATGTCCAATACGACATCTGGTAAAAATCTCTTGATGAAATCTCAAACAGAATTTTAAAGCTAGATTTGAGGTTGAATGTCATAGTTTATTATTTTTCAATGCATCCTACTCCTCTTGCCACTTGAAAGCCCAACATATCCTCGAACCCATCAAAAAAATATATGATAAAACTGGTTTTGTAGATGGTGAACTTTAGTAAAATATCAAAGGATGATCATTTTTTGAAGTTTCCATGACATGGAGGCATGATTTAATTTCTTTTGTTGGACATTTTCTATATATTCCAAAGCTAAAGGTAAAGCACGGGCTTCAGCTGTAAATATTGAGCATTCTTTAGGCAGACTGATTCCATAACATTGTTGTTGTTCAGTCACCGTTGCTGCTGCTACACCATTTTTTCAACGTTGGAGAAAATGAGAGTGCTAAGAAAATGACAGTGCTTCAAAGCTTTGTTTGTCAATTTTAATGTGAATGTGTACATGTGTCAAACAGAAAAAAGGGTTATATTTAACTGGGTGTTTTCCAGCTCCTGTCTTCTTTCAGGACATCATGCTAGAGGGATCTGGAGAGAAATATTTTTTTTATAAAAGAATTTAGATGAATACATTTTTTTGCTTAACCAAGACTATACCAATATCAGTATCTAACACAATGCAATATCATTTGATAATTTTCTAATTGTAACATTTTATTTGTATTAACTTAACCAAAATGTCTTTTTGTTGTAATAAACAGATTACAATGTTGCAAGCTGTGGTTAACAAGCCTTCACAGGCGTCCATGTTTGCACACGCATTCCCATTTTATGTTTGAAACTGTTTTTTTGTCCACTTTTCTTGAGGGTAAGGTCTGTGGCCAAGTACATGTATGGACCTCTTCTGGTCTCTCCATTTAATATTAAACAATAAGCTCACACAGTTTAGATCTGAACATGAAAGGAGAATGCAAAAATTATAGAGAGATCTTGATATTAAATTACTAGAATTACCATTATACATTTCTGCTTTAATTTGAAATATTTCTTGTATTCCCAGCTTACATAATGTAGTTTACGTATTAGTTAATATAAATTAATATATGATACTGTGCTTACAGTTGAAAGTGCAATTGAGTAACACTCATGATTGTGCATTTAAACATTAGTCAGCATGGCAAACATGTTACTTGGTTTTCACTGACTAAAACTAGAGTAAAACCAGTAAGCTAAGCTATAAGCGAATGATAAGTAAACTACACTGACAAAACATTAGTACCCCTTCTCTTGGCAAGAGCTCTGATCATGTATTAAACCCATTTAATGCCAGACATCACTTAAAAAAAGAAGAAAAAAAAAACTAATGAGAGGCTGAGGATGAGAGGCTGATACTCACCTGCAAAGCAGCCCTCAACACATGGACCTTCTGAGGGCAGGCAAACCTCAGTTGAACACATAAAATAAATCTGTGACGAGATAAAGACATTTGAAGATTTACATGTTCTGTGCTTAGAGGATAAACAATTTTTCCAGAGCCGTATACATTACCTCCTCGTCTGCTTCCACATTGGTATCCTCAGACAGGAACTGGAATGTGGTAATTGTGAATCGTTTGACATGATTGGTCAGAGCCTCTGCAAGTGCAGCTGGAGGATCGTAGGTCGGGGTCTGATCAAGAAGATTTGGGCACCTAAAGAGGTCAAAAGTTTGTTTTAAAAATGTTTATGCTGATCAACGTTGTATTCATTTTAATAATAACAAAGGAAGAATGCATACAGATGTTTTGTTTGAATTTTACATATTGTAGCAATTTAGAGCAATCAGTGGTCATCATCAGACAGACTGCAGATAAAAACGTCAAATAAATGCAAGCTAATGTAAAAAAAAAAACACACAAACACAAAAGTAATATTGGCTATGTCTGTGAGGCTGTGAACAGTTGGGGAAGCAAATTCATGTTCGTCACTGTCAGTATTTTGAATCTGTGAAACTGCATCTCCTGGAAATGGGGAAAAACAGTACCAACACAACTCGACCAGGCCTCGTCACCTTTGGGCGAGCATTTTTAGAATTGAAAAGTTGTGTGACACCTAGATTTATGAAAAAAATAAAATAAAATTATAAAAAAATATAATAAAAAATAATAATAATAATAAAAAAAATAATAATAATAAAAAAAAAAAATAAATAAATAATAATAATAATAATAATAATAATAATAATAATAATAATAATAATAAAATATACATACATACATACATACATACATACATACATACATACAGGAACTCCAATAAAATACAATGCTCACTGATAGAGAGGGAAAAAAGAAAAGAGGAAACAAAAACCATTTTGAGTGACGTAGTGCTTAAATCACGTTTAAACGGCTAACATTTTACAATTTCTGTTAGAATGTAAAGCATATATTAGCCCTTTAATATGATTACAGTGGTTTATATAAATGTCTTGATAATGAGAGACTTTTAAAAAAGACAAGTACGAAGAAAATTATATTTTAATTGAACACCCCATCACATACAGTACCCATGGTGACTTCATGATACATTTTTATATGCTACCTCAATATTAAAAACTAAATCCTCAAAGTGCATACAACTAAATATGGTTTTGTTAAGGATGAATATCTAGACTAAGTGTTTTTCTTAGATTTGTGTATTGTAACTGTTCCATCTAGTATTGTAAAAAAGGCAAAGCTGGCCACGTGAAAACTGAATGTTGATATTTTAGCTGACGAAGTCTACGGTTAAAGCGCCACTCAGCGGTCATAAACTGCAGATGCATTTTGCAGATATGCAAAACATAATGGAGTGTAACCAAATGTATTAATGACTTCAAGTTATTCAATCAAGACTTTAAACTCTACAGTTATATTGTGCTAAAGGGTGCACGTACCCGTCATATATGAGGATCCAGGCAGATTTTGCAGAACGTGGATATGCAACACAGTAATGCACCAGAAGCATAGAAGTGGGATCTGGAGGGTTTAGCAGACGCACTTCCAGGTAAAGGGGTTTCCCCAGTAGCATTTGCAGAGGCTGGTGGTATTGTGGGTAAAAGTTGTTATAGTGCTCATCTAAATGGAAACAAAGAAGAGGTATTTAGCACACAAAACCTACATGTATCATTTCCCTAAACACAGTTATTGCATACGGTTTAGATTTTCCTCCCCCCGCCTTAAAAACAAACCTTTTGCAATTCTGAGCTGAACTCCAAACACTCCCTGAGCTTTGATTGACGGTCCAAGAGAGGGGCTTTTAACCAGGTAACCCACACTCACCACTGATCCAGGTAAATACCGACACTCAACTATGAGCCTGGAACAAACGGGAATATTAAGTGTTAGAATGCTGCTCAGTTGTTTGAGAATCAGTGTAACTGCATTTTTACATGTACCTTACAGGCGAATCTCTGGTGATTGTGCCATAATTTAGACTGAGGGTCTGCACTCGGTTCAGGATCTCTACCATGTAGATGACAGTTTTACCCACCTCCTAGAGACAGCTCAGTTAGATTTACATGCACATTGTGACCCTGGACCACAAAAATCAGTCATAAGTGATTAGTCATCTTTGGTTGGAAACTGAATAAGTAAGCTTTCCATTGATGTGTGGTTTGTTAGGAAAACCAAATATTGTCCTGAGATACAACTACTTAAATCTGGAATCTAAGGTTTTCCAAAAATAAATTCATTTTAGATAATTTTGAGTGCTAAGTTTTAAAAATGTATTACCTAGCAATGCACATTACTAATCAAAAATTTAGTTGATACATTTACAATAGGAAATGTATAAAATATCTCCATGAGACATGATTTTTACTTGCTAAAGTAACTGAAAATCGATAATCTTGACCCATACAAATGTATTTTTGGCCATTGGAGAAAAAAAAAAAAAACGAAACAAGACTGGTTTTGTGGTCGAGGGTCACATATATACTCTATGCATATTGTCAGAAATCCACTCACGTATCTGTGGACTCCGCATTCATCCAGTGGGATCTTGAAAAGCGCCAGATCATCAGTAACTCTTTCTGGTTTGCAAGGGCTGTTTCCAGCAGTGACGAGAGTGGTTGGGGACAGAGGCGGATCCATGGCAGTGGAGTGAACAGAGAAAACAAAATGTCGATCCATTGTGCATTCTGAATCAAACAGAAAAAAAAAAAAAACATAACTGTAGTTAATGTTTTCTTCATCTGAGCCACATACTACTACAGGCAACATTGTTGACTTTTCAATTAAATTCTTGTACAAATAATTTGATTTGCATTTATTAATTTTCCTTTGGCTTAGTCCCTTTATTCATTAGGGGTCGCCACAGCAGAATGAATTGCCAACTTATCCAGTATATGCCCTTCCCAGTACTGGGAAACACCCACACCCACCGCCCAATTTAGTTCATCCAATTAACCTATAGTGAATGGGCTGTGGGGGATACCGGAGCAAACCATTTAGAAAGACTTTAGATTCCTTAGGAGGACTCTTATTTTGTAAAAAAAAAATAATGATATTCTGTAACCTGGAAAAAGAGAATACTTTAGTAACACTTTAAATATACTGTTAATTATGTAAAAACTAAATTCTCATTTGAATGTTTCTGTTATCTGGAAGGAAAAAAAAAGAAAAAGAAAAAAGAAAAGCAAGCATTTTTGTAAACTTGAACTTTTTTCTTATGACAAGTTCTAATCTTGATTTAAAGGAATCGATCACTCAAATTTAATCATTTACCCTCCCTTAAGTTGTTCCAAACCTGTATGCGTTTTACTTTGTGAATACAGAACAAAACACATTTGAAAATGCATCCAATGGCTCAACAGTAGGTTAAAAAAAAAAAAAAAAAAGGCAATGACTACAGCCAGCTGCTTTGTTTAACAGGTTTGGAACTAATGGAAGGTGTATAAATGATGACAGGTTAAATTTTTGGGTGAACTATCCTTTTGTGGCTGAAAATAGCTCACCATCCATGGGGTAATAACACATCTCCGTGTCTACAGAATAACAGCAGCCTCTGTTCTGGCACTCAGCTGAGGACAACAGCCGAGATCCACAGACCAACCACAGCTCTGGTGCGATGTCACACTCTACACAACAAACACGCACAACTTTTACAAGCGCTTGAGAAAGTGACAATGTTTAAAACCCATTTATAAATAGATGTACCTTGACTCAGGGAAGCCTGACACGACAGCAGGGACTCAACCATGCGGCCTCTCAGTGTCTGATATTTAAATATAATTCTGTACTGTCCGTCCTGGATAAAAGAAACATTTATTAAGTCCATGTTTTCATGCAGTTTGCACAACAATGAACAACAATACAGACCATCTGAGTCATGTGACAGGAAGTGTAAGGCAGGTGGATTTTGATGGCACCATCGTTATCCATTTTGACAGAGTACCCACAATGACTTGGGGCCTTTAAAATGGAAGTGGCTTCAGTACTTATTTCACTGGTAATTGCTGTAAAAGGGAAAAAAAAAGCAAGATATTTAGAGATGTTACAACTGCCTACCTGGCCGTCATGGGAACTAACCTCAACTCACCTTTTACAAAGAGGCCATATGCTGATCCAGGGGGCAGTTTTACACTCATATGTTGGCTAGAACACAGTACTTGGAAGTGAGGGTGTGTTTGAGCGGGAGCAGATGTGAGTTGAGGGATGATCTGGTCCAAGGGATTGACTGGAACAGGGGGAAATATAGGCTGTGTGTCTGCACCTCTAGAGAAGCGACACTGAGCATGCAGAGTTCGCTGTCGCTTCTGAGAGGAATGCCAGTATCGGATAAACAGAGAGATCACTGTAGATGACTGGAAAAAAGGGAAAAATATAATAAACACAAGACAACATCTTTTATATTAAAAGGGATGGTAAACAATTTAAATTTACTCTCCCTCAAGTGGATTTTCTTTCCACTGTTTAACACAAAAGATGATATTTTAAAGATAGCTGAAAACCTGTAACCAACATCCATAGTAGAAAATACAAATACTATGAAAGTCAATTGTTACAGGTTTCTATCTTCTTTGTGTTCAACAGAAGAAAGTCAGTCAAACAGGTTTGAGACAAGTGAAGAGTGATTCAATTTAAATTTTTGGGTAAACTTTCATTGGGAATTACAGAAATGCACAAAAGCAACATTTCCCATATTAAGTCAAATGGTGAGCAGATTATTTATTGCTTTGATTTAATGCTAATATGATGCTTTATTAAATAAAACTTAAAGGATAATTTTTTTACATTTCCAAAAAATAAATAAATAAATAAATAAATGTATAATTTTGCTTACAAATACATGTAATTTAATGTAATGTAAATTTGTATAGCGCATTTATCATGTATGGCCATACACCCAAAGCACTTTCATGAGGTGGGTCTGTCCACACCACCACCTGTGTGCAGCATCCACTTTGATGATGCAACAGCACCCACAGGACAACTGCGCCAAGGACTCACACAGACCTCAGGTTGAGCACCCCCTGCTGGCCTCTCCAACACCACTTCCAACAGCAACCTAGTTTTCCCCATGTGGTCTCCCATCCAGGTACTGACCAGGCTCAGCCCTGCTTAGCTTTAGTGAGTAACCGGAGTAACCTTGGGCTGCAGGGTGATATGACTGTGGCAAACTATAATTACTAATATGAGATTTCTATTAATAAAATAAAATAAAACCTAAATTTGAAAATTGGGTGAAGTGTTATAATTTCCTTCATTCAATAATAGAGTTACTTCGTAAAAAGAACAGTATATATCTGAATGGGTTATATTGCCCTCCGAAGGGCACCTTTGGAGTGAAAACTATCATGGCTGCCATATTGAAGTGTCATTCAAAACCTAAATGCTCAAAACTGACCTTAGGAAGAAAGGATTTTAAAAGGATACAATGGCCATTTTGGGCCATGATGCTTTGAGCAAAGAAGGGTCCCTCTAAAGGGATTAAGTCATAAGAATGAGCCTTTCTGATTTGAGCGCAGTGGATGTGTTAAATCTCAGCACTGAGGACTCACCGTTTGTGTTGTGTGGCAGGAAGGGAGTGGTGAAGAAAGCACAACACTGCCCCCTATAGAGCGAAGACTGTAGTCACAGGCAGCGGACACAGATGAAATCGAGATCCAGGTATTTGTCTCCACATCTTGAAATATTATCACCACAGAGAAGAGCAATGTTTTTAAACGTCTAAGCTGTGTATTAAAGAAGTTTATGTTCATGCAATGAAATGGCCACTATACTTCAGCTCACCTTTGACCTTAATGGAGTCCATTGTTGCCGAGGGCAAAGTTGCAATTATTCTGTCTCTTGTGCAATAAAGTGACGGAGACATTTTGGAAGTTTTTGCAGGGGGAGATGGAGGAAAGATGGGCAGCTGAGGGAAAATTACCTCTTGCATAACAGGACGGGTCGGTGGATTGTATGTAGGAGGAGGAAATGAAGTCCATGGCATTGGAGGGGTGGTTGGTTGTGAATCGGTGGATGGCTCAAGATACAGAGGAGGCAAAACTGGGTATTGGAACATTTGTGGCATTTGATCATCGGGTGGAGGCAGATATTGCTCTATTGAATGTTTGGGAAGAGCATTCACAGGAGGTGCTGGATAATGACGATGATTATGATGGGGAAACATGAGATGAAAGAGACCAGGCGGTTTCTGGTACTGATAAGTACTGGGTATCTGATGGATGAAAATTTGAAGGCATTTTACATTATAAATGTTTATAAAGGAAGGTGAGGGCTTACAGTAGGTTTAGATTTCTCTGTAGAAGTATTGTTGGAGCATGGGATAAAAGGCACTTGTACCTGACTGGGCTGCAGTGGTTGATAGAATGGAGAATGAAGGTAGGGACCCAATCGAGACCAGTAGTGAGGAAATGGACATGAAAGGGTGAACTGCTTTCCATCCAAGATGATGACAAGAATATTCTCATTGTCCTATAGAAATACAAAGGAAACGTGTTAAACTGGAACACCACTCATATCTTGTCAAACTTGTTTCAAATGTGACAGCAGGGACACTAAATCTGTGCTCACACTTCAGTTGGGGTCAATTGTTTTGTTGCTGCAGTACATCTACTGTAAATCAGTGAATTCAGGCATGTAAACCATGGTGCCCAAATTAATGGTCAACTACTTTCAAATGAACTCTGGTTTGGTTTAACTAAAATACACAGTCATATAGACCAAAGACAAGCAAACCAAAAACAGGATATGATGTCTCAAGGTGAGACCACAAAGCATGGAATGTACAGTCGTGGTCAAAAAAAGTTGAGAATGACACAAAAATTAGTTTTCACAAAGTTTGCTGCTAAACTGCTTTTAGATCTTCGTTTCAGTTGTTTCTGTGATATACTGAAATATAATTACAAGCACTTCATACGTTTCAAAGGCTTTTATTGACAATTACATGACATTTATGCAAAGAGTCAGTATTAGCAGTGTTGGTCCTTCTTTTTCAGGAGTTCTGCAATTCAACTGAGCATGCTCTCAATCAACTTCTTCCCCAAGCCACTTAGATATCACTTTTGCCTTATGGCACGGTGCTCCATTGTGCTGGAAAATGCATTGTTCTTCACCAAACTGTTGTTGGATTGTTCCAAGAAGTTGCTGTTGGAGGGTGTTTTGGTACCATTGTTTATTCATGGCTGTGTTTTTGGGCAAAATTGTTAGTGAGCCCACTCCCTTGGATGAGAAGCAACCCACACATGAGTGGTCTCAGGATGCTTTACTGTTGGCATGACACAGGACTGATGGTAGCGCTCACCTTTTATTCTCTGGAAAAGCCTTTTTCCAGATGCCCCAAACAATCAGAAAGGGGCTTCATTGAAGAATATGACTTTGCCCCAGTCCTCAGCACTCCATTCGCCATACTTTTTGCAGAAGATGAATCGGTCCCTGATGTTTTTTTCGAGAGAAGTGGCTTCTTTGCAGCCCTTCTTGACACCAGGCCATCTTCCAAAAGTCTTCGCCTCACTGTGCTTTCAGGTGCGCTCTCACCTGCCTGTGGCCATTCCTGAACAAGCTCTGCACTGGTGGCACTCCAATCCCGTAGCTGAATCCTCTTTAGGAGTCGATCCTGGAGCTTACTGGACTTTCTTGGACGCCCTGAAGCCTTCTTAACAAGAATTGAACCGCTTTCCTAGAAGTTCTTGATGATCCTATAAATTGTTGATTCAGGTGCAATCTTAGTAGCCACAATATCCTTGCCTGTGAAGCCATTTTTATGCAATGCAATGATGGCTGCACGCGTTTCTTTTGCAGGTCACCATGGTTAACAACAGAAGAACAAGGATTTCAAGCATCACTCTCCTTTTAACATGTCAAGTCTGCTATTCTAACCCAATCAGCCTGACATAATGATCTCCAGCCTTGTGCTCGTCAACATTTTCACCCGAGTTAACAAGACGATTACTAAAATGATCTCAGCAGGTCCTTTAATGACAGCAATTAAATGCAATTGAAAATTTTTTTTAGGATTAAGTTAATTTTCATGGCAAAGAAGGACTATACAATTCATCTGATCACTCTTCATAACATCCTGGAGTATATGCAAATTGATATTATAAAAACTTAAGCAGTAATTTTTCCAATATTTATGTAATTCTCAATTTTTGGCCACGACTGTATGTGTACAGCCAAGCGAATTGTTTTATTCAGTAAATTTGCTCGCAAAATACAGTATACAGCATAAACATTTTTTTTGTCTTCCATCTTTAAATGAACGTCTTAAAAATGAACACTTAGCAAACCAGGAATAATTGCAACATGCTGTAAGCCTAATGCATTATGAATAAATACTGAAGTACTGTTTTCAAAATAACTGTGAGAGATTCATGCATGCAATCATTTTACTTGGTTTCAGACACTAAATTTAACTTAACTATCTGTATCTTACCATCACAGTCACACATCCTGTGTTGAATGGGGTGTGAAGCAGAACTACATCAGGAGGAGATGGCAAACGATATGCACAGGTCTCAGAAAGGAGAGGCAGTATCTGCCCCTTCACTGCAAATTACAAGAAAATGCATCTAGTATTTATTCATAAAAAATAAAAAAAGAGACTTAAATACTAAAGGATAAGTTGACAATTTGTTTTAATTCTGCTATTAATTCTGCTAAGCTATTCACTTTCATTTAGTTGTCATTTGAGTTTTATTTTTTTGCAAATATGACTGTGTTTACCTATAACTTCTCCTCCACATTAGGATGCTCATTTACTACAGCTGTACGCTGTATTGCCATTAGAGCGTAACACACAAGTGCCATAATTCCCATAGTTCCCTGATCTGACATTGGAGACATGGGCAAACACACTATTTTTTTGGTGCACAAAACTGAAATCACTTGTAATATTTTGACAATGTTTTTAGTTCTTTTTCCAGACTTTAAACATCTCAAGAACATTGCGGGAGCTCTTGTATAAGGGAGCTCTTGGATTTCATCTAAAATATCTTCATTTGTGTTCGGAAGATGAAGGAAGGCCTCAGGGGGTTAAAACATTGTAATTAAAAAAACTGTTTTATTTTAGGTTGAACTAATCCTTTAGTAAGTTTGCAAACTCATTTTTTGTAACATTTTTCACATGTGAGAAAATTCATCATATTTATTGAAAAAAAAAAAAAGGGTTAAAACGCTTAGCTTAATTAAACAGGTGCCATCTGCAGCCAACACAATCTTAAAATTAGCACAATCTTACACTAGTGAAGCATCAACAAACCAATGCATGCAATATACATGCTGCGTTCACGTCATCTCATAATTCTTACACATGAAATTGTACTTGGAGCTGTTCACATGCTCAGACTCAAAACAAAAAGTAAAATTTTGCCCCAAGTTGTAATTATGAGTTGTTTGACAATGTAAATGCTTTTCACTAATGCTTTTTTAATGTAGTTATACTTGTACCTTTAACGCTGTGTTGCTCTGCAGCTTCCTGAGCACCTTCTATTGCAATGGCCATGCCGAATTGAGAGCAGAAGACAGAAGGAGTTGGATTTGAGATCACAGGGGTCATTGGACAGGCTATTTTTATGGGACTGTCCCACCACAACAGTGAAAGAACATAACTATCATTCTAAAAATGAAAAAGAAGAGAATCTTAGTGATTAAAGGTGCAATCTGAGCAAACATTACTTACTTTAGGGCCACACTGAAGAAGCAGCCACAGAAATCCAGAAAACTCAGCAGATTTCCACAGATCTTTAAGCTCATTATTCAATCTATTTACTTCCTTATGTAAATGTGCACTGTAAAACAATGCTGGGTTCCACACAATTCATTCATGTTGTCCCAATGCAAATTGATTAAGTTAACTTAAATTAAGTGGATTGCACATAAAAATTGATTTGTCCCCCAAAAATTAATAATTGTGTCGTTTCAGTTCATTTTTCAATGAGCAGTTTGAATAAGCAAGAGAGAAAAATAATAATAAAAAATGCACACAAATATATAGTCAGCTTTTAAATTTAATTTCAGTAATATTATTGACTAATATGCCAATGTTTAGGTATGTACAATACAATTTGTAAAGTAATATTCTATAGTCTTTTAGTAAATGTATTATATGAGATACCTGCAGCTTTGTTTACCAATCAAGTGGTTCTAATTGGATTTGCATTGTAAACAATAATTTATTTTATGCGTTAGGTTTTCAGCTCCTATGCTCTCAAAATCCTTTTGCATAAATCTGCAGATTTTTGTCTTTACAATTTCGCACAAAAACCGTCCACCGATTCTGTCTGGCCCTATTTATTACTGATTAAATAGCAAGCAAATTGTTACATCTGGGAAAACAAAAAAGACAATCTCCTATTCTCATTTTAGGTTGTATGCTTAGTAAATACAGTCTAGGAAATTAAGGGAAAGGATGATAAATTTGGCACCTCTTTTGTGATGAAGCACCCGTCATATGGAGCCATTAGGACCAAATCTTTCCATGTGACCCTGACAGAATAGCCACAATATGCAGGTACCTGAAATAAGGGCAGTGGGTCTGCATCCACTGTGAAAGCAGCACACAGATTTTAAGACATAAAAAATGCACCAACTTGTTCTCATTATCCAGCATGCAAAAATGACCTCATAAGTGGCGCTATTCTTACCTCTGTTCACAGATATGTGTGTGTATTCTCTTCCAGCCATTGTTAAGGTCATTACCTCTTCTGAGCAGTGTACCATGGGTAACGCCAGCCGCATGTGTCTGGTTTGGAAGCTGGACCCGCTTTTGGAAACATAAATTTTCCCAGCAGTTTCTCGTCCCCCAAAAGCTTCCCATAAAACAAAAAAATAGTTCTTGCACATTTTGTTAACTATTTTACAGATATCAATATATAGGGGAGAGCAGTAATGAAAGGATAAATGTTACAAAGTAATTTTCTCAAAGCCCTGACAACACTTGCTTCCCAAGATATAACAGGACATTCGGCAAGCAACCCTTGATGGAGCTGCCAAATGTCACTCGATTTAATCTCTGTGTCCCACGGTTAGCTCAGGAATGCAGTTAAGTGCATCAAGTAAATCACTATAACAGTACTTTATTATCAATTACAAGTTGTGTTTCCCTTTAAATGTGACCGAGTAATGATCAGTCTAGTTTTTTAGTGCTATAACACAAGCTTACATTTACATTATCGGTGTTTTTCAGTAAATTGGGTATAAATGACAAGAGTTCCTTTCGGGACAAAAGTAACACTGTTACATTTCTCCCTGTTAATAGCCATAACCTCACTTCCACATATGAGTTTACAGTGTTTGCATTTAGACGTTGTATCAAATTAATTCATATTGCCAATAATAAACAAATAACTTGTATATAATTCAAAGTTGTACTGTTGTGTTACTTTTAAAACACTTGTGGTGAAACTGAAATTTAAAATAAAAAACTAATGTATAGTTTTTACAAAGATAAAATATGTTTGCAGTGGACACATCAACAAGCCCATAGTCCGGTAGGCTATATGTAATATAAACAAAGGTATAAATCTAGCATACTGTTGTGTTACAGTGCGTCTACAGATGGAGTCAAAATAGCAACGCGCAATTTTTGTTTAAACTTTTGAAGGTGATCTACTTGTATACCACGTTTACCACACTTGTGAGTTGGTAAACACAGCAACAACAAAGGCTATGCGTCTAAAACTTTATCTTTTAAAATTAGATAATGAATTGTTTTATTTTACTTTTGTCCCCGCTCGCCCTTACATCATTTTGAAAAAGGAAATCTCACCTGGGGCGTCGCCTTGAAATCCGTCCTCGATAACAGATGCTCGTTTGTGGAAACTTCTGCTTCGTGCGTTTTCATTGATAGTGAACAAAGATCCGCTGTCGTCGGACCACAATTCATACGCGTGTTTACTCGACGGTAGTGTTTCATTGTTACTTCTGTCGGCAGGATCTTTAGAGACGTCAAGTTTTATCGAGCGTCTACTACGATTTAAATCCGAATTTGTCGAGTTGAGTTGAAACGCGCTGCTTTGGAGTTGCTGTGAAGTTTTTTCGGTGAAATTGTAAAACACTCGATTGAAACGGCTTTCTTTTGAATAACCAGCGGCTTCCCGCTCAGCCGTAGCGATAGAATGACGACTATTGAGATTAAGTGAGATTGCAGATAATATAAAGATTGAAATTAATGTTTTTAGTTGGCAAGACATCGCCAGTTTGACGCTTCACCTCACGCGCGCATCCGAGCTCGTATGGGAAATCTGCTAGTCTAATCGCCAAATTAATCTTGAGCACCTGTTTACGGTCAATGACGTGAGTAGTTTAGTCTACCTTAAAATCTCCAACAGAAGTACACATGTACGGATTTGATATTTTATTTAGTAGTCTGTCAGGAGATTTAGCAGACTTCTTAAGACAGATTCCATAATCCTTTTTTAATAAAGCAATTTTGATAGCTATGAATGTGATAGGTTTGTCTCTTAAGCAAAGTGAGTGGGATACATGCTGAAAGCAATTTTGAAACCGTGGATATGCAGTGAAATTAATATATTAATGAAATAAAAATTGTGTTCTTTCTAGTCTAAATTTCTAAGAATTTTTAAATTAAGAAGCATTTTTTAGTAAAATGTTTTGTTTCCAGTAATAAGCCAAAATTATTAAAACGGTAAATCTGGCAGAATTTTAAATATATATTTTAATAATAGGATTAGCCTAAAGAAATTGATTTTAAAGGCCGCAACACATTCTAGCAAAATGGGACAGAGAAAATTTGGTCTTTTCTTTTAATTACAATGTTTATTTATATACTTCAAATACAGTCAGTGGATATCATGATCACAGAGGCAAACATCATGATGGGACATTTTCAATAAGAGACTGCAGGCAGGTCACACATTTGCACTGTGTTGTCTTGATGAGCTCTGGCCAAGAGAACTGCAGCATTAAAAAATAAATAATTTTCTAAATTCCTTTGTGATTTTGCATTGAGAAATGTGACTTGACTTAAAGGTATAGTTCACTCAGAAATGAAAATTCTCAACATATAGTGGCTGTCAAGTGGTTATAAAGCTTTCGGTTTCTGAAGAAAAGATATTGAAAAATGTCAAACTTGTAACCATCAACTTTCATAGGAAAAACTAGTTTGAGGGAAGTCAATATTTACCAGTGTTCAAAAATATTGTTCCACAAGAAACAAACATTTTTGTGACGAGTAAAGGGAGAGTCAATGTCAGAATTTTCAGTTTTGGACAAACAATTCATGGAACACATTTCTCCTGACATTTGGCACGAAATAAGCCAAATCCATCATGTTTTAGTTAACCAGCATGTTTTGGACTGTTTTAATTTGGAAGTTTAATAAATTACACTTCTGTGCTTATTTTACTACTGTCAAAGCAATCAAAATGTATCTATTTGCAAAGTACATTTAAGTACTACATTTTAAACACTAGAAATCCCTGTACGTTTGGCAATTACATGTAGAAGCCAATTCATTTTATTGCAGTTTAGAATTTAATTTTAAATAAATCATATTTTTTATTAGAATTGGACAAATTAAGCATAATGTACTAAAATCAAAAAGGCCAACAAGCATCCTGTACACTATTTATTGCATCATTAATACACATTATAAAGTCCTTTAACAATCATAATTTGTTTGCTCAAAAGCTTTGCTCTTACACAACCTCTCATTTCACACAATTGCTTTTATTTATTAAGAACCAAACAGACAATCAACATTATTCACCTCCTTTTATTGGAGGGGGTGAACGGTGACGGCGAACTGGACCAATAGACTGTGCCTGGAAAAACCCTTTAGGACCAGAATCAGCATCGGTGTAAACATCACCTGAAACCATCTCAAGATTCTGCGGTGAATTTAGAAAGTTGGACAACTGACTGGGCCGGAATCGTCGCCGATGGGTCTGGAAAACCGATCCCTGATATGAATTTAGAGATTGGTCTCCATCAGTCAGATAGGGTCTTGCATCTTGAGGTACAGGGTAAACTGGATAACTTGTTTGAGATTGCAGCTTTACGGGAATGAGCGGAGCAGTAGGAATTAAGGAACCAGTGGAGGAACCCCGATGGCCATAACTACCCTGGTAAAAGTATGGCTGGTACTGAGAAGACTGGAAACGTCGATTTGGCTGATAAAACGGAGCACTAGAATCATAGACACTAGAAGCTACAGGTCTTGTCATTTGCTGATCAGTGTACCCATTCACTGGAAGCACAGGAATAACAGGTGCAAACCGTATGCTCGCAGGATTTTGATTCTGTAAAGCAGGATTTGGAATGGGAGGCGGAAATGTCGGTGGGAAAACTGGTGGTTCTTGATCGTTGTTAGAGCATATGAAATACCCAGGTGGAAGATGCTGTGCTAAACTGGTAAGAACAGAATTTACTTGACTCTGTCTAGGATACTTGTATGGATACTGCATGTGGGGATGAAAGTTAGCCAAAGCAAAACGATCCCGTTCCATCTGCTCATAAGAGACATAATTGGGATATTGGTAATTTTCAACATCGTCTGATATCTCTTGGTAAGAGCTTGTATTGGATGGAGTAGGGGTGGGAGTAGGAGTTGGAGTGGGGTCTGGAACAAAGATCAGTGGTTCTCTGAAATGCTCATGATGTTTTGGTAAGGGAACTGAAAATGGGAAGCTTACAGACAGATTAAAATTGCCAGGCAAAGGTGGCATTTTAGGCAGCCAATAAGATCTGGGGTGCAGAGAGGGTGTTCTAGCTGCATTCATTTCCTGGTTCTCAGCAGCAAATGCATACTCTTGCTTTACAGCCTCGCTGCTTATTGCTTTGGGATTAAATCCTCGTGGCTTGACTTGAGAGTATTGGACTGGAAACACTGGATCATATGGACATGACAGCACCATCAACTTGTCTTTTGATCTCAAATACAGAACGTGGCGACCATCCTAAGTCACATTTGAACCACACATCAGAAAAAAGAAAGAAAGTCTTTCAAATTTACAAAAGGTAATACAAAAAATATATATACCCTGAAATGGACACCGCAGCTTGAATATGGAATAGAGAAAGTGTGCCCTCTCTTGTTAGAATGCTCTCTTTGCCAGCAGTTAGTGGCCACATCAAGCAGACCGGTCCATTTTTCATTTACTGTGAAAACAGCCACAAATGTCAGCAACACCACAGATGAAAGACACAAAGACTCTACATTTTGCAATACTTACATGCAACTGACAGTACTTCTGCGGTCCCATGAACAACAGTCAATTCCATGGCACCATTCTTACATCTGACCGAAGGAGGAACCACATGAACAGGACAGGGGAGGACAAAATCTTTCCCATACCAGCTGAGAGACAATACATGTGCAGCGTCCTGGAAAGAGCAAAGAATCATTAAGCATTACCTCAAACAAAAAAATAAATAAATAAAATACTGAGTTTAAAGAGCGATCTTTAAATAGGTTGCATTTGTCCCTTATTGCTCTGATTCTATGCAATACTAAAAGATCTTGAGGAAATTCAACACTCACACGCCAAAATGAAAAACCCGAACTTTACCTCTTTTTTCACATAACAGGAATCATAGTTGAACAGCAGGTGGACATGTGTGCGTGTAGGCTTGATGGAAACACCACAAAAAACTGCTAACTGGGGTAAGTGGAGCAGTTCCCCATGTACTAGAGAAAAAGAAAGAAAAAAAAAAAAAAGTTAAAAACTTCAAATACAGAAGTCAGCATTACACTTCCGTAAATTAACCATCGACATCAAAAAGCAGTTTACCATGTGGTCATGTTAATTATATCAGAAAGTTTGAGGAGACGCCGTTAACACTTACGTCCATAAATTCGGGTGTTGATGACATCGGCGTGTTTTAAAAGTACTGATAAAACTCCGTCGCCGCATTCAAATTGGGGTTTAGTTTGCGGTGGTGCACCTTTAATGCGTTCATCTCTTACAAATCTTAAACCTCTTCGATGCCTCGTTTTTCCCCACCCAAACTTTAAGAACTCCGCACCTGAAATCTCGTCACGACCATAAGCAAATTCGTTACAGAAAGCCAAAAATAAAGCACAGAGTATTTGGAGATGCCCGCACGCCTTCATTTTTTGTTTGTTTATATCTGGCTCATTTAATTACTCTTGATCATTTTTGGTGCTCGCACGAGCCAATGCTTTACATGCTGTAAAAATACTTAAGAACGGAAACAATTTGGAAACGACGCCTACCTGTTATGAGCCACAGCTGGAGTTAATTGTCCAATGGCAGGTCACACGGATCATATTCAAATCTGGAAAAATAAATATTAAACGGCTACACTGAGCTGTTTTAAACACGATATATGTGTTTAAAAACTGAGTAAAAAAACAAACAAACTTTTGTAACATTTTAACATATTGTGTATACTATTAGGGGGGAAATAATGTAGGCTACTTTGGTCATTTTTCAAGGTTTCCACAAAAGTATGAAGCATATCCTGTTTCCCATATAACTGTTTTTAACACTGATAATCCAGAGAAAAGTTGCCTGAGCAGCAAATCAGCTCATTAGAATGACTGAGAAGGATATTTTGACACGAATGTAGAATTGCTGAAATTTCAGCTTTTTGCAGCAATATATTACATTTTAAAATATCACACATAAAGTTTCACATGTTATTTTGCATATGCAGCCTTGGTGAGCAGAACAAAGACAAAAATAATAATAATTTCCCCAAACTTTTAAGGAGTAAAAAAGATTGCTGTATTAAAAATACATGGACATTTTAATAATAGTCTAATTAAAAACTTTTTAAAAACATTATTTTTATATTTTGTACATTGCATGACAAAATTATTACATAAATGTATAGTTTTTCTAACAATCGATTTAAACTTCATGTTTATACTCTATATGGGGAAAGAAAGAAAAATTAAAAAATTAAGGCAAAAGGGGTGATTGGGTTTAATTAAATACTGCTTTCTAATTAAAGTTCTGGATAAAATGCTTCCATGTTGCATAACAAAATCCTAGTTTTCTTTTTAAGGGAAAGTCTCTTTTCAAGCTGCAGGCAAGACAACGTGTTTCATCAATGCTGAGCAATAAAGATCCTCTTCCCCTGGGCCATTTACGTTATAACAAAACGTCACATTCCAGCTGTCATCATTTGTTATGTGTCACTGCACCACAAAACTTATGTTCCATGGATATATTTTTGCCAATATAGCAGAAAACAAAAGAAAACAAATACACTGTATGGGTCAGAGGGATCTATTTTACTTTTATGCCAGAAATACTTATATTAAAGGCTGTTTTTATATTTCCTACCTTAAATAGGCCTATCAGAACTCAATTTTTGGTTAGTAGCTAATAACTTTGCACAACTTTAAACGCGATTTTTTAAGTACAATTTAGATTTTAAACCCTTAAATTCCAAAATAGTTGTATCTTTGCATTACATAATAGCCTACTATCCTAACAAAATATATATCAACGGAAAGCTTATTTTTCAGTTTCAATAATAGCCTATCTTTCTTTGGTACATTTTTGTGGTACATTGTAGCCTAAATATTATAATTGAAATAGATTCTGTAAAAACAAAGTGTCTATTTTGGGAGGTCGTCGGCTCATTAGGGAAATGACTTTTGGAACTTTTTTTCTTTAATGTAAGCTCACTGCTGGTCCTGATCTCACCTGTGCTGTTCAGGTAAATCAGCAGTAGGTGTCGCTTTAGGATGGATGATTCATCAACCGCTGCAAAGCACCTGCGCATCACTTTCCAGCCTCTGCGCTACTTTGTCCTGATTGGAGAGGTGGATTTTGACTGGCGCTCAGATCGCCCTATTGTCGGATAGCCTTGTTCTCCGTTTTAGCCCGTGCATCAGGTTTAACGCTGCAGTGAGTGATGTGTGCGGCGCCGGGCGAGTGGAGTGTGCTGCTGCTGGAGTCTGCGTTCAGCGTTTATTTCTAGGAGAGCTGAGTTAGGATGCTGCGGCATGCGGATAGATAGATCTCTGTATATATATTTATAGCACATCACAGCTCTAGGTAACGGGATGATGGCGACGTTGCAAACTCTAGCAGAGAATTATTCAGCATGCGCCACAAGCATACTTTCCAATGCTTTTAAGGAGGCATCTGGAGATTTCGGCATTTGAATAAAATGTTTTGATTGCGGTTTTGACATTCAGAGAAACCATCGTCTGTGTGTGTTTTACTGCACCTCATTTTCTGTCAGCGACAAGACAGTTCTAGGATTTCGCTGTCTGGATGTGGGATACGTAAGGACTTAAAAGTAAGTCCTTGGGATGGGTGGGGTCCTCTATGCAGCAAAGAGTGCGGGAGGGGGTGCGAGACAGCGGACGAGGTGCGGGGAAGTGCGAATCCTTGGATGGTGGGTCATCAGATAGGCTACGAAAAGCAAGAAATAAATTAAGATTTACACAATTAAGGTAACGTTTTACTATCTGTGCCATCGCTGTAAAACTCGCATGCTGGTGAGGTTACAAAGTTATTATTTATTCACGCAATTACGCGAAATAACAGAAAGGGGGATGTGTTTAGGAGTGTAATAGAACATTTGGAATTGAAGGAAAACAGATTGAACGAGACTGCATAAGGACGCATGACGTTATACCAATTCCGTCCGTGTCAGACATAAGTCGCGGGAGATTTCGCGTTTGTAGTACTTCATTTTTTGTATATTAGTGTAAGGTGGCAAGCATTTGACAATAAATAATAGATTGTTTATGCACTTTTGGTTCTCATTAACGTTATTTTAAGCTGCATGCATTGAGTATAACATAATAGGCAGATAAGCTTTTAACTGTTTAGTGTTTTTCTTCAGGTGAATTTAATCAGAGTACAGTATTTGCTGTTAAAACCTTCCTTGTTATTGTCAATGAACAGCATGCATCAGCATTTTGTGACGTCAATTCACCACTGTTGTTTGTGAGTTTTAGAAATGACATTGAAATATAGGTACCCTTTTCCCCCCACATGGTCTAGCCTATTTCAGCCGTTGGAGATTTGTGCATGTGATCTCGGTGGAAACTAAACTAGTATCCCAAAAGGAGAGGTGACCCTAGAGAAGATAGCAGAGCAGTTGTCTGTTGGTTAGGATTCATGCAACTTTAATGTGATGATGTCATAGAACATGGCTGCTTTCGTTATCAGCATTAAGGTAAATTGACTTGAAATGCAAATACACGTAGCTTATTTTCATTGAAATTCCCAAATAGTTAAACGAAATAGTAGTAGTAATAATAATAAACCCCCCATTTTTCCTTGCTTAAGACACAATTAAATGCTATTCTCAACTAGTCATCATAAGATAATTGTGGACATTGGATATCATGTCTTTTAATATTTCCGTCACAACAGGATATCGTTGCATCCTGTTTCCCTTCTCGTCCTCTGAATATGCTGAAGGCCTTGGCAGGAATCTGTTTGCTTCATCTGACTACAATTTTCTTCCTTTTTTGGGCAACTATAGATGATGTAAGTTTGCTTTATCTTTTACATACATGATATCAATTGCATTTACCATCATCCTATACTACATTGCTTGTAATTTGCAATTGTCATAAATAATTAAAGGGATAATTCCAATTACTCAAAGTCAGGTAGTTCTAAACTTTTATGAATTTCTTTCTTCTGGGAGATACAGGTGAAAGATACTCAAACAGGTTTGGAACAAGTGAAGGATGAGTAAATGATTTACATTTTGGGTGAACTATCCCTTTAATGTAAATCAAACTTTTTTTGATTGTTTAAGAGATTTTATTTACAATCTTGATTTTATTTTACAGTGTACAACAAGTTTAACACTGGCAAATGTAAATGTGTAAGTTGCGATTTGAAAATGTTGTACAGTACTGTCAATGTATTAATCAAAATCTTTCTGTTATCTACACTCGCCTACCAGTACAAGGCTTTTGTCTTATCAATTGCCCTAATTCTTTGCAGCAAGGTGCTTGAAATATGTTTTCAGCAATTCAGTCCAATCTGATAGAATGGGTTCACAGTTGCTGCAGATTTATCGGCTGCACATCCCAAAGTTGCTTTGTTTGATTGAGATCTGGGGACTGTTGAGCCCATTTGAGTAAAGTGAGCTCAACGTTATGTTCAAGAAACCAGTGTGAGATGATTTGAGCTGTGTGAGGGATAAAGATGGGCAGCAACAATACTCAGGATGCCTGTGTTATTTAAACAATGCTCAGTTGGTACAAAAGGAGCTCAAAGTATGCCAAAAAATATCTTCTATAATATTATATTTACATCACCAGCGTCAACCCATTGATACAAGGCAGGATAGATCTATACGCTCATGTTGTTCATGCGAAATTCAATGGCGAGACCATGCGACCTTTTTTCCTCTATTGACCAGGTTTGGTGAGCCTATGTGGATTGTAGACTCAAGTTTCTTGTTGTTAGAAGACAGAGGTCCATGTGAAATCAAAATTGACACCTTATTTATTTAGCTATAGTGCATTTTTAGTCTTAAAGGAGCAGTCCACATTTTTGGAAATAGGCTTATTTTACAAGCCACCTCGAGTGAAACAGTTGAGTTTTATCATTTGTAATACATTCAACCGATCTCCGGGTCTGGTGGGATTTGTTTTTAATTAGCTTAGCATAGATCATTGAAGCAGTACATAGCATTCTTGCTGCGAATTAGGGGTGTTACAGTGGCTGACTATAGTATTGGTAACCTAGTAACCAACAGTAAACAAGGAAAGCATAATGGAGTCAGCTGATTGGTCATGTGGGTTTAATGTTTGCTATGTCATTACAGCTTATTCAGCAAATGCCTTCCCATCTCCCATTATTCACATTAACCCGAGCATAAAACTTTTTCATTCATTCTCCTTCGGCTTTGTCCCTTATTGATCAGGGGTCACCACAGCGGAATGAACCGCCAAGAATTCGGCATATGTTTCACGCAGCGGATGCCCTTCCAGCCGCAACCTTCTCAGTACTGGGAAACGCCCATACACTCACATTCACACACACTCATACACTTTGGCCAATTTTTGTTTACCCTATTCACCTATACTGCATGTCTTTGGACTGTGGGGGAAATCAGAACACCCAGGGAAAACATGCAAACTTCACACAGAAATGCCAACTGGCCAAGCCGGGACTCGAACCAGCGACCTTCTTGCTGTAAGGCAACAGTGCTAACCACTGAGCCACCGTGCCGCCCCAAAAGTCAAATTCTCTATTACTTGTTTCCTGTGTGATACTTCAAAATGTGCATTAACACAGGGTGTTCGTCTTGACCACATCTCCATGATTAGATATTTGCATTAATAAGCAGTTGAATCGGCTATGTAATATGTGGCTGGTGAGTGTATATTGGGTTATTCATTCAGATTACTGCAGATTTTAGCAACCAGCTCCAACAATCTTGCCTAGAAGAGTCTGAAGACCCTTAAGTTTAAGCAGCACTGTACAGTTTTCAGAAATAAGTCCAAATTAAGTGAGTTTTTCTGTAAAAAATCTGACAATGGGGTAAGTAATCTTATTTAAAACCAAAAACAAGGTTTTACATACCCAATTGGCAGATTATAATCCTTTTTTTAAGGAAAAACCCACTTGATTTTGACTTATTTCTGAAAACAAAACAATTTTTTTGACTTAAGAAATGTTAGGCATCTGGACTAAAATCACACTTATTATTAGCTGGTTTAGGTGTGTTTAATTAAGGTAACTCTGCAGTACAGTAGCCCTCCAGTAACAAGTTACAACATCTGTTAATAGTAGGTTTTTGTTTTGTCCCAGGCGTGGTGGTTCACAAGGACCCTTTACACAGATCTGTGGGGCCAATGGGTGATGGAGAACAATGATAATGTCTGGGTGTACATGGACATACCAACCTCATACCGGAAAGGTAGGACAAAAAAAATTCTAGCAGTATATATATGTTTAGATTAGTAAAAAATACACATGTTTATGCTCCACTTCTTATTCTCCTAGATTATCTGCAGGCAGTTCAAGCATTTGCGGTGCTGTCCTGCCTGTTTGCTGTGTTCTCTCTGATCGTGTTCATAATCCAGCTCTTTACTCTGGGCAAGGGAAAGCGCTTCATCTTCTCGGGAGTTGTGCAGCTCATTTCCTGTAAGTTCTTGATTCTGTAAATTTGATATTAAAGGTATAGTGCACCCAACATTTTACATTTATTTACTGACCTTTCACTTGTTTTAAACCTGTTTGTTTCTGCTGTTGAAACACAAAAGAAGATATTTTGAAGAAATGTGAAACAGGGAAGCATTGATTTCAGTTGTATCTTTAATTCCTAGCATGGATGTCAAGCAGATGTGGAGCAATTTCCAGCATTTTTCAAAATATTTCCTTGTTGTTTTCAACAGAAAAAAATATAAAGATTTCCTTGAGGGTGAGCAAATGGCAAGAAGTTGTTTCGGTGAATGTTTGGATGATCTATCCCTTTAAGACATCCCATATATCAATGCAATTTCACAGCAATTCGAAACATTTTGATTTAGTGGCTAGTTCATAATAATTTGTACATTTTAATACAGTCTGCCCAGGTTAGGGGTTTGGTTTGGGGACATGCCTCCTTTAAAAAAAAAAAAATTAATTTAATTTTAAAAAGTAAATTTTGATATGAATTAGCCATAATAGTTAATATAGTTAACTATATATAATAATAATACATAAGTTACATTTCCTCATGTGATTGGGCTGCAAATATAAATAGAAAAAAATCCAAATTAGTTAAGTTAATTAAAATAAATCTATATAATTAAGATATTATCATTAGACAGTATAACATATAATTTGGCTTTGTGTTACTTATAATTTTTTTTAGTCAGACTTTGTAGAAAAAATTTAATTGTAAAAATAAAAGTAAACTAGAAAGAGCTCCTGTGGCCCCTTTGCTTAAGTCTTTCAACACTTAGTCATGCAGAACTTGTCTTGGTGACATTAGTCAAAAACTAGAGTGGACTGTTGTGTGAAGAGAACATACAGGTCGTAGAGACATTCATTTTTGATGCGCATTCACACATTTCTCTCGGACCTCTAGGTTTCTGCATAATGGTGGCTCTGTCAGTCTACACTGACCACTTCCACAGAGGCGAGAAGGACGGCTGGTATGGCTGGTCCTACATCATGGCCTGGTTTGGCTGGCTGCTGACCCTCTTCACTGGAATTATGTACATCATCTTGCGCAAGAGAGTGGATTAAACTTCAGGCCTCGCTCTCAGTGCTAATGTACAGCCTTGGTTATTCTTTTGTCATGCAAACCTCCATATGGACTGTGACTAATGTGCTTCAAAGCCCCAGTGCAGTACTTGAAAAATAGAGAGATGTCTTGAATGTTACAGGCCTTGGCGGACATTCAGGAAACTTGCACAACAAAGATCACACAGAATCAGCAGTTAATTTCAGCTTTTGAGAAAATTCGCAAAAGTTTGAAATCTGCCAGTGATATTGTCTTGAGGAAAACTGGTCACTTTCATGAACAAAAAACAGATTTATTTATGATTGTTGCATTTGTATTTAGAGCAATCCTATATTTTGGTTTAAAGGACACTCTTTCCTAGATCCAGAAAGCACTGAGAGCAGATGTAGGGTCTTTAAATAGCAGAGATTGGATTCTGAAGTTGGTGAAGATTCATTATATGTAAGAATGAACTGTAAAAATGTATTTATAACATGTACAAAGAGAAAGAGAAGCTGTACATATAAAGTACATACAGATAAATATACGTGAACGACATGTAGTTTTAAACTCACGCGCACTTTAAGAAGTTGCTTTGTTTTGAACGTTGCTTATTTTGGATTTTCTTTTCACTGATATTTATTTTGTAGATGGCAACAGCACAGGATAGTCTCTAGGTCAAGATAAGGGCCAAACCTATGTTACTGCGGTACATTATGGTGCTTTTCGGTCTGTGATCATTCTCATGGTCATGTAGACTTTTGTAATTTGATTGTACGAACACTCTGCCACCATACTATTTCACTACACTGAACTATTTCTCTGTGCTTTTCTTGATAATGATGACATCATGGACCCTGTTGCTACGCCGAATACTTTAAATAGCACGATGCTGATTGATAGTTTTTGTGGTCACATGATCACACTGTAAGATTCTAATTCCAGAGCACAGAATGTTCCAAAAGAACTTTCAGAATGCTTTTCTTTTGTAATTGTCAAAATGTATTCATATTTTTATGGGAGTAACGTCGCTCCTTGTAATACACACATGTCTGAGTTCTGCTTGCTTAGATTGCTTTCCGGTTCTAGATGTATTTTTATTTTGCATTTTGAATGCACACTGAATGAAAAGGGTTTTATTTTTTCAATGCAAAAAGAAGGCTAACCGTGTAAACCAGGGAGGACATTAGTTTCAGTGATCACACACCAATAAAAACCTCTCCGTAAGAATTTTTTTTTTGTCGTTTTATTTACAACACCAATATATTAAAAGTCAAAATAAGCTACAATAAAACATTCCTTTATAACACTACATCATAAATTCAATTCACAGAAGAAAGTTTGACGTGAAACCTGCAGTCGTTTGAGAAATGTGATGTAATTTGTCATGTGTATGTACAGATTTACCAGGCCCACTGACCTTCAGTCCTCATGCAAAATGCACCAGGCACTAGCATAGGAATGTTCCATTAAGTATTGCCTTGTGGGGGTGTGAATCATATGCCCTGACCGGAGGGTGTAATTCGCTCCTGAACCACTAAGTGGAGGAGATGATTCTGTTCTGCCGAAAGGAGAGGCCTGTCGTGAGAGGCGATATAGTTATTCAATGCAAAGGCTTCAGTATAACACAAAGGCAAGAAATGCAGAAAGCTCACCATAGTTCTGTCTGGAGGGCCTTGAGAGATTCTGTATCCTTTTCCTGACAGGCCATCTGACCAAACAGAACATATTTTAACACCACAGAAGCTCCTCTAGCAATCAGTTTATAACATTATAGATAATTTAGCACACTACAAAGTGCAGTCCAAAAGTAAGAGACCACTAGCCATTTGAATACATTGCAGAAACTATGATATTGCAAATCTTTTCATATTTACTCATTTATTGGCAAACTGAATGTTTAATATCATTACCATAGGCGTAAGTGGCACTGATTTCTCAAAGATAATTTCTATTAAGCCTCTTATTATCAATGTTAAGAGCGGTTGTCCTGGTCTTTGTAGAAACCATTCCAGTTTTATTTCTTTTTCAGGACTTTCTATTTGACAAAAAGAAAGTTCAGTAGAACGAAAGTCATTTGAAATGATATAACATTGTAGCATATAACAGTCTTTACTGTCACTTTGGATTCATTTACTGCACCCATTCTGAATTTTCAAGAGTTCACACTTAGATAATGCTCAACTATGATAGCAGGTTTGGCATGCTGTCCTGGTAGAGAACCCTGAGCTTAGAGATAGATGAGCCCAAGGTTCCCGCCTGGTCAATGAGCATTAGGAGGGATACGAGATCAGCTATTTCTCGAGAGCCCACAGTTTATTTTTTTATTTTATTTTTTATACTTTGAATATACTAAGAATTGATTCAGTAGGCATGATTTAAGTGCTTGTGACTGTTATTACAATACATTTATGTACATGTTTTTAGACTGTGGGAGGAAACCAGAGTACCCAGGGAAATCCACGTGGACACGGGGAGAACATGCAAACTCCGCGCAGAGAGTGCCGACTGGTTCAATTAGAACTTGAACCTTTGGCCCTCCAGCTGTGAGGTAGCAGCGCCGGCCACTGAGCCACCCGATCATAGAATTGAGGAGGGAGAAGGGAAGGATAGAGGTTTTTTTTTTTTTTCCAAAAACGAAGATTGGGAATGAAATTTAGGCAGGATATTTATAGTAGTTTTGGATTGATCTGATAGGCTAGCTAATGATCCTCTCGAAATTAGTTTGTGAAACTTCACAAAGTACTAAATTCATAATAGAAACTTTTGAAACACAGCATATTTAGTCTTAGTATATTTCTTCCTTATTATATCCTAATATTTAAAAATCTCTCTTTTCGGTTTAAAGTGGGTTTGGAAAGCAGATTGTCAACTTGGTGTCTGACTTTTGGACTCCACTGTGTGTTGTAACAACCAAATTTGCAGAAGCGGATTCGGAATACATACCACAACTGACTGTAGAAGGAGGAACACATTTTCTGGAAGGAAGTTTACTACAAGAAAGAAAAGTAATATAGTTCAAAAACTGTTCATATAGAATAGCAACATAAAAAAAAACACTGCCTTATTCTCCATCAGCTCCAAAGTCTTACCCTGGCTGTGTGAGTCGAAGGATTCCCAAGCGTATCGTTCTAGTGTCTGAGCGTGTTCGGGTAACAGCTTTTGAGGAGGAGGCTAAAACACAAACAAATACACACACACACGCACGCACACGCAAAAACAGTGTCATAAAAGGTATAGTAAACAAACATTAATAACCTTACTTTTAACATAAAAGTGTGATATTAGTGCCAGTTTGTAGCTTGAATCTGTGGATTTCGGTGTCCATTTGCTTCCAGCTATTTAGCCATACAAAAGCAGACTGTTGTGCAGCTTCACATTTCAAAACTTGTATTTGTCTTTAATGTTTCAATTTATTATGGTAATCATAAGCACACTAGTTGCTGAATTTCATTCTTCTAGATATTTACCTGTATCAGCAAATAAATCTGAAGCCCTGCACATTTACAAAGCATAGTTCACTTCTGTGATGCAAAATAGGGCGAATGGGACTTTGTCAATCTAACATATTAAAAATCTAGAATTCACCTCAAGCAGCATAAGCAGTAAGACCCTGGAGATTTCACACTTTGCTATGATATCCATAAATGCACCTGGAATGAACACAAACAGAACAGAAATATGAATCTGTTATTTTGCAACATACATTTAAACTCCTTGATGTTCAGCATTACTCAGAAAGGTTTACTGCATAAACAGTTGGGCATAATCAGGAAAATAACAAACATATCTTGTAAAAAAAATAAATAAATAAAAATAAATTGTGTGCATGTCTGATAATATTTTTTCTTCTGGAGAAAGTCTTATTTGTTTTATTTCGGCTAGAATAAAATCAGTTTTTAATTTTTTAAAAAACATTTTAAGGTCAAAATTATTAACCTCCTTAAGCTATATATATTTTTTAAGCGATTATCTACAGAACAAACCATCGTTATACAATAACTTGCCTAATTACCCTATTCGTCTCAAACCTGTCTTGATGATCATATATTGATAATTGACAATTATATATTGATGATTGATTAAGGTTTGCTAAAGTAAAGTAAAAATCAAATGCATTATAATCATTGTGCTATTACAGCCATGTCTACTGGTTGTTTAAAGGTTATCTAAAACATTGTAACATTGGGCTCTATTTTAACAATATAAGCGCAAAGTCTTAAGCGCATGGCGCATAAGCATTAAGGGCGTGTCCAAATCCACTTTTGCTATTTTTTGCTATTATTATAACATGCATTAAACCAATCAGAGTCTCATCTCCCATTCTCCCATTCAATTAGGAGTTATTGGCTATTTACATGGCGAACTTTGTAAGTGGAAAAACTGAACGCTTCACTAGTGAGAAAACAGTTAAACAGACCATCTGCAGCGCGAAGATAAAGAATGAGCCTCCACCATTCAGCCTCTTTACTTTCTCTTTACTTTCGTGAAGTAAGGAAACGGTGGAAACTCACTCCACTGAAGACATCCATTAGCCTACATATTTAATTTTGTTTGTTAAGCGTAAAGATTTGTTTCAAAACTATTTCTAAATTCAGTTCTAATTTCCAGCAAACAAATAAATGAACAATAATAACGAAGTGTGGTAAAAAAATAAACAAACAATTGAGTTATATCCAAACACATGTCCTATTCTTATGCCCCATATGGTGATGCATACGTCTCCAAAACCCGTCAGGTGGACAAATTTAAACTTGTTTTTATTAAAACAAAAATAAATATGCATATAATAAATAATAACAACATTATATAAATGCAAATTGCCATGAATAAACTGAAAAAAGCCTCGCCTGAGGTGAAGGCATGGAGGTAGTGGTTTTTATTTTTATGTAGAAAATAATAATTTTTGTAACATTTTAATCCTTTAATTTTTTTTTTCATATGTAAAGATATTTGTGTATTGCTGTACATCCTGTGTGTATTAAGCAATGTGCAAGCGTTTGGACCCACATAGGTGCATAATTAACACGCTCTGCACTGGACTTTAGAGCAGCTTTTTGTTGTTCAATGGCACAGTCTATTTCAGTTCCTCAACGTGCCAACAATGCGCCTTAACACACCTCCTTTTTAGACCAGCACACCCATGAGTCCACAAAGTGACACAAATGAATTTGCAATTTAAACAACGTGGCGCAAAACGTGAAAATTACAGTTGCGCTCGTCAAAAAAAACTAAAAAACCTAATCGTGCCATACACGCGTCTTATTGCGCCGGGCACTACGTTTTAAAAAAATGCCTGTGAGCCCATCCTTGGGATCCTTTTGCTCACAGAGGCTGTCTTAGAGAATTAAACCAGTTAAAAGACAAACTTTGTCTCACTTCATTCAGTTTCAGTCTTCACATTAAACTATATTCATTGTGAACATATATTCCTCTACCTCACATATTAAGGTATTACATTATAAAAGTCTTTCGTATTCATACCGACAGGCGTGTTCGTCCCAGGTAGCTGTAGTCCTCTTTCCTGACACATGTGCTGCATCTCAGAGAGCACAGCAAGAGCGCCGTCATAATCACCTGCGCATCAAGCATCACATCACTATTGGGACCACCACACAGCCATCATCAGAAACCTTCAATCAATCAGTCTCTGAACTCACGCGTTAGTATTTTGCAGGAGGCCATTTCCCACAGCGACAGCAGGGCTTCAATTGGCATCTGGATCTGAAGTTCTGCAGCTCTCTGGAAATGAATGATGGCCTCTCCCGGGCGGTTCATCTCCTACACACAAATATATAAACAGGAAAACGTCACGATTGAGCTCTGGGGAGCGTGGTGCAATTTTAATGCATTTATATAGAAGAAGCAGCCCCGTGTGTTGCAATGATGAATGCCTCACCTTCAGAGCATTGCCAAGCTCCAGTGAGAGACTGGCCGCCATAACAGGCTGATTCATCTCAATATAGACCTGAACAATATATAAGTACATATTTGCAGTATAACATCTAAGAAAAAACAAAATCTGCACGTGATTGCAAGATTTTAGGCTTTTTTTTAATTCAAAATTCTTCAAATTTTACAAGCATTTTATCATAAAACAGCTGAGAAGCGGCAAGCAAAAGACTAACTTAATTTTTTTTTCTATTTTGGGATAAACTGGTTTAAAATATACAGCGGGGAAAATAAGTATTGAACACATCATGTTTTTTCCTGGGAATAATATCTCTGAAGGAGCCGTTGACATGGAAATGAACCAGATTTTGGTAAAAACCCAAACAATACAAACATAAAAATAACACAAAACAAATCTGAAAATGAGTTATGTGTAATAACAATGGAATGACACAAGGAGAAAGTACTGAACTACTGAAATGCATTTAATACTTTATAAAAGGCTTTTTTGGTGATGGGAGCTCCTCTCATATGGAGAATCAAATCAAATGCATTGCTTAGGTGTGAGTTTTTCACAGACTTCAACAGCGTGTAAAAATCTTGATGGTTCTGTGGGTCTCGTCCATCAAATCTGATCTTTAATTTGTGTTTTCTATTGGATTCAAGTCAGGTGACTGGCTGGGCCATTCTACAGCTTGATTTTGTTTCTCTGAAAGCATTTGAGTTTGCTTGGCTGTGTTTTGAATCATCGTCTTGTTAAAATGTCTCCCCTGGATCCATCTTCATTATCCTGATAATGTAGATGTTGGACTGAATCAGCTGATATTAAATTTACAATGAGGAAGGCCAGAGGGTTGCATACTGAGAGATTTCAGCTGCTGTCTGGGCTTTCACTGCCGTTCTACACCTCCCTTTCTTCATGTATTCAATACTTTTTTTCAGCGTCATTTCATTTTATTATGCATAACTTAATTTGTAAATTAATTAGATTTTTTTTTGCATATATGGATTTCTTTGATCATTACCAACATCTGGGGACAATTTCAAGTCAACAGCACCTTTACAAATATGTTTTCTGAGAAAAATGGTGACATGTTCAATACTTATTTTCCCCACTGCATGTTGTTTTGCTTGTATTTGTTGATTGAATGTTCAACGTCATCCTATATTCTTCTATAATAGCAATGATATTCAGTGAATGAGGAATTGGTGGTTCTGTTATGGCAGTTTTTTAAACAAAAATGATATTTTTCTTTTTTTAAAGGGGCTATATGAAGTTTTTATAGGCGTTAACGGCTTTTAACTAAACTTATAAATGAGACTTATTATCTAGTAGGTTGTCTTTTTCAAACTATAATCTTTCATAGCCAGATCTATGCAGTCTTTGGTTTCAATTATACTTTATAATATAATCTACTGTATACTATATAATAACATAATTTATAATATAACCATACAACCAATATAATCATAACAGTATAATTTGAACGACCTCGTATATTGTAAATATACTTTTTTACTTCTAAATCAACAATTAAAAAGATCTTTGCCGTGAGTTGCCGTCTCTTTTACGTTACATGTGCACAACTGCGAACAATAATTTGTTGGCTGTAGCTTACTTAACAACCACCAGTGTCGCTAAAAACAAGCTTTTCTCAATTCTACATATAACCCCTTTAAGTTAAATAAACATTTAAAAATGCATATTAAAATTCAAACTTTCTGCAAAATAATGAATTTTGTGTTTATTTATGCTTATCTGCAAGAGCTGTAAGTAAATGATTGCAATAAATACCTTAATAGCAAAACTATAACAGTTCATTGCTGCCTGCATATTCTCATCGAAGCCTGGGGCCCTCAGTGCTCTGGTCTCCTGCTCCGAGGCCAGAAAGAGCCGCGCTGCATCAGTCAGAGCCAAGGCTTCTCCTGGAGCATTAAACAGTGTCTGCTCACAGCTATAGAAATAAATAAATCAAATATACATGTTCTATAAAGATCACTGGTTTTCAGTCTTTTACATGCCACGGACACGTAAATATGATCATCTTCTTAGGAGGGACCTCCTATTAGGGCTGCACAATATTGGAAAAATCTAACATTGCGATATTTTGTTATTCTACGATAGGAATACAATTTCACCAGATGACTTGAATATCTCTATTGGGAAAGAATTTCTAAGTTTAGATTTATTGGGATGATTCTGTAAGGGAGTGCATCTGCATGAAATAAAACAAACTACAAGCATAGATAAATACAATAAAGAAAAAGATACAAGTGAAATAAACCGAGTCTAACATTATTCAGGTACAGTAATTGAAAAATAAAAAATTATTTTATAAAATATATCATTATTAATGTTACAAACGGTACAATTTCTTATGGCCTCAAAAACACATGCATTTTAATAAATGAGAATACAAACTCAACATTGCATATCTTGTGACTATTGCAAGTTATCTCATTGTGATATTGACACTGAAACAATATATTGTGTAGCCCTACCTCCCATTCTTAAATTTAAAATGCAACTATTTATTTAAGCACATAAATGGTGTGAAAGAAGTATATTATAAATATTTGGAAAATATTTAGTTTTCATTACATCATTATTTTAACACACTATATTACTCTACTGTTAGGTATTCATGTAAATCCAGTTTTAATATACAGTGCTCAGCATATATGAGTACACCCCCTACAATCTCTCATTTAAATTAATATTTTCTATAGGATGCTTTACAATATTATATTTGTGCATATACTTTAGTTTAGTCAGTGCTGAAGCCACATCTGGAGCTAATCTAACAAAATCACTTACAATAATGGTTCAAAAATTAGTAGCCCAAATTTATATGTTAGGGGGAAATATTAAATAAAATGTTCAAAAATAGCAAAAATCAAGATAAACAAAAAATATACACAATTTTGTTGAAATGTAGTAGTTTGTACTTTTTTTGCAATATTTTGCATGAATTTAAATGTATTATCTTTCCATTTCTAAAGATGTTCTGTGACTAAAATATTATTTTAATAAATATCTGTTTAGTAAATCTGTTTTGTTCAAATGCACCAATATATATTACCCATATTCACTGAGAAATGGGTTCAAATATTCATTTCCAAAATGGGGTGTACTTATATTTGCTGAGCACTATATATTCAACTGCATTAATTATTTAAATTTCAATATATTTATTAGAAATATACATAAGATTTTTCTTAATTCAATACACTTAATAAATAAATAAAGATTTAAATCCAATGCATTTAAAAAAAATACGTTTTAAATAAATATTTCAATTATTTACAGGCCACAAATCGATCAAAGACCAAACAGAGATGGATGCAGAAATAAATTAGATGTTGAGTGATTATAGTGTTATTTTACCGAGCCATAGCGAGATTACAGAAGGCCGCATACTGAGGACAGTCCTGCTGTTTCAGCTCCTTAGCCAACTGACCTGAGGAAACATGTCATATAGTATTAATACAAAACACTCCTAACTATAAAGACAGGATCATAGCCGTCATTTAATACAATATTGGGGTAAAGTTGGTTTTATATTTGCACATTCAGACTTTCTTCTTTATATAATTTCAGAAAAGTATTATTTGCAAATTCTAAATGGGGAAATCATATAAGCAACTAATGACTATTAAAGTCCAGCATTGTTTACAGTCAATTAAATGATGCATATGTTGTTTTGAAGTCATACTTCAATGCAGTTTTAGACCCAATATTCAAATTAGCGTAGTAAACAATATAGAGACAGTTAAATGAACGAATGTGCGAATATAAAACTAACTTTACCTCAATTAATACTATACATACCAAACTGTTCACTTGCTTCTGCGACATTAGGCTTCCGAAGAAATCGCCTGTGGTATCAAGAAGAGTCATTTATTAAGGCATTTATAACAGTACTTGATGAGATAAATTTCACAGCTGAACATTCATAACAGCTCCTTTAGAACTGATGGTGTGTAAAGCTGCTTGACATTAAATATCTACAAGATACAATACGTACACATACATCTTTAGTAATTTCTTCAGTTTTAAGCTTTTTACGTGTAATTAGCAAATGGCTAGTGAGGGTTGTGTGACGTTCGCCTTGTCATGACATTCTTTGGTTTTGGGCGACGCTATTAAAAAACGACGTCGATCATCTACCAAAAGACACATTAAAACAATATTTAGTTTGTATCAGAAAGTTATTTATCTCTTACTTTTTCAGTTTATTTGACACCGCCCGGTAGCGCATCAGAAAATCTCCTTCGGCTGCCATTGTTGATATTCAGGAGGAGCGCAACACACCGGAAGCCGCTCTCCGATTGTTCCCATTGGTTGCCCACATATGTAGCTGTCTTTTGATTGGTTTACAAAGGTTAAGGGCGGGTTGTTGTTTTTTTTTGTTGTGAGTTCAAGGAAAACCACACTTCGACTCAGAATTCATAAATCAGTTTCTTTCATTTATTTTGCAGTACAGCTTGTACAATAAA
The DNA here is from genome assembly GCA_903798125.1 of Danio choprae. Classification (NCBI taxonomy): domain Eukaryota; kingdom Metazoa; phylum Chordata; class Actinopteri; order Cypriniformes; family Danionidae; genus Danio; species Danio choprae. The sequence goes on along the minus strand of CAIGQW010054073.1, from coordinate 1,721,693 downwards.
AATAATAAATTATTCACAGCTAACGTTAGATTTACACCAAGTACATTCTAGCAGGTAAGAAAATTTTTACAAATTCATTCATTACTTTATATTTATTCACAGGTTTTCGTAGACAGAATCAAGTGCTTCATCTTCTAGTACTTTGCAGTCCTGAAAAAGAGCACAGCAAAACAAACTATTGGTATTCTGAAACAACACTCAATTGTACTTAGGGCTGCACGATACGGGAATAATCTGACATTGCAATATTTAGTTTTTCTGCGATATATCTTGCGATATGAATACAATTTCATCAGATTCCTTGAATAGCTCTATTTGGGGGGAAAAAGCATTCATTTAGATTGATTGGGGTGATTTTGTAAGGGAAACAAATTGCAAGCAAGGAAAATTACGATAGAACAAAGAAAAAAGTCAAATAAACAGTGCTTTATGGCTTTCCAGAGAGTCAGTATTCAGGTACAGAAATTGAATAATGAAATGTAAAATAACACTTTATAGTCTTCATTGTATTAATAATTCAGTAAAATGATTCCTTGTTAAAATTACAAATGCTGTACGTTGTTGTGCCTGAATTTACACTCTCCTGAAATGCCTTTAAAACAGATACAAATTATAATATTTCACTCTGTTATGGTTATAGCTTGCAACGACTCCACAAATCTCATGTATTTTTAATTGTTTATCAACTTTAAACCCAGCTTAACATTGCATATCCTGCGATTTGACTATTGCGAACACACACATTGCAAAATCGATGCTGAAACGATATATTCTGCAGCCCTAATTGTACTTAACATGTTTTCCTTTTGATTAGTAGTCACGAGGTCATGATGACACGCATGACACGAAAACCTTCTTTTTTATTCACCAAAATATGCTTTATTCCACACTAATAATTTTTCCATCAGGTCAAAGAACATTCATGAAGAGATGTGCATTATGTATTATATATAAAAATAAAGCAATCATAATCTACTATGTAAGAAAATATATTCATAATAACCAATTTAGAAAACAGCTGTTTATGTATAAGACTGCTCACAGTTTTCCCCTATTAAAGTGCACCTATGATGCAAAATCAACTTTCGGAAGCTGTTTGGACAGAACTGTGTGTAGGTAAAGTGTGTCCACAATCATATTGGAGTGATATAAACTCAACAAGTCTCTTTTTTTAAGTTTCCTGACATTAAACCATGATCCAAATCCCAGTTATTTTGCTACCCACTGAAACGTTTCATATGAGTGGAGGTTTCCCCGCCCACCGAATTGATTGAGAGGCGCCTATTAACATGTCTTCGTCAGGGATGCACCGATATGGATTTTTGGGCCGATATCGATAATTCTTTAGATTTGGAGGCCGATAACCGATATATTAGCCGATAAATATACATTTTCAAAATGTTATATTTTTATACAGTGAACAATTGATTTTATTTAAAAAACTTCATAAAAGGTTGAACAGATCTTAGAATAGCATACTCAAAGCAAATAAGAGCAATAATTTCAAAATTGCAAGGTGATTATATAGACCTATATTCACGATTTCACATAAATCAGCATGCCAAAAATAGATTGTTTCCTTTTCTTTGAAACATGAAACTTGACTGTTGCATAAAAATAATAGGTTAAATAACAAAACGAGAGGCAGTCAATTCTGTTCAAAGACATAATCTATCGGCTTAAAGATATTGGTATAATTTTGATATTGGACCGATAATGATAACATTAAAAATATCATTTATCGGCTGATAATGATATGGCCGCCTATATATCTTGCATCCACAGTCTCTGTAGTAACACATATAAACATATCCACAGAACAGGATTTGCAAAAAATCTGGGATTAAAAGATCTGTTCGAACTCTCTGTGATCAGCTGCACCTGAAGAATGAGTTTTACAAGTTTAAAAAGTTTTTAAAACAGTGCATGTTTATAATAAAGACAGTAAAATCGATATGTGATTCATAACCGCTGGAATCACCACAGCCGCATAGTGTCTGTAAACGTGCCTGTGTGTGTACTGCAAACTTTGTAATGGCATTTGAGTGTGACTCATCGTTTCAGAAAGGCTTGAATAAACTCCACCACAAATACATCAAATAAACTTACTTGATAATTTTGACTAATGAGCTGTATTTATGCTTCATCCAAGTCTGTCTCTGTCACTTACTGCTGTTTATCTGACGTAAAGCAGGAGAAGCAGACACGGGCATGGGAACAGTGGGCAGGGAGAACCAGCTCATTTGCATTTAAAGACACAGGCTTTGAGCTCAAAATGGGCATATTCTGCATTGTGTAATAAATAATCTGATGGGTATTTTGAGCAGAAACCTTACAGACATATTCTGAGACACCAAATTATTATCTTACTTCTTGTAAAAGGTATAAAATAGGAGCCCTTTTATCAAAGTGCACCATTGTTCCACAAACCTTTATATGGGATTTGTTCTTCCTTGTGTGTCCTTCATCTGCTGTTATCTCCGAATGCAATGTATCATAAACAGAGTCTGATCTGTATTGTAGAGCCTGTCAGAATGATGCATTACTTTATTTGAGACCTTATTATTTAAAATTCTTATTAAACAAAGTATAAAAAATGACAAATGCCATGGAAAATAAAAATAAAACACTATCCAGAAAAGCAGAAATAATATCTCACAGTGTATAGTGACGCCGATCCAGCATCCTCATCCAGGATGACATCGTCGCTCTCCTCTGCTCTCTGCTCCGCTACTTCATTTTCATCTTCTCTACATGGAGGCTTTTCCTAAAACAGATTAGCCAAAACTACAGCTAAAAGTACCAGTATGACATGTGGATTTCTGGAAAGTACACTTCTGCCCTTTTTTGGCCATTACAGAACCATCTCGCAACCAAAACGTAACTCTTAACAGCAAATCTAGAGCTGGGATTACACATCTTGCGTAAGAACACTGAACCGACAGTAGTTACAGCTAACAAATTTATCTTTTAAAAGGTTGTTATTAAAATGTTATTTAGAATAATGTTAATGCAACATTCTGCTAACCTTATTTGTGAGTGTTTGTTTGTAACATTCCAAGAATTTCAAGGCTAACATCCGGCAGATATCATTTATCAAGGGCAAATAATATCACATATAGACATTCTCAGAACATTTTCTCTCAGCATAATGAAAATGAATGTCAAATATTATTAATTTCATAGGAAGATTTGTTAGATGTTATTTTAATGCTGTATTATCTTAACATTTACATAAACATGCAACAAGATTAAAGCTGATAACGTGCTACATTATGTTTTGCTTCTTCTACAGACAGACTGTTTCTCTTCGTAAGAGCTCAATCGGACCTCGTCAGGAGCCACAGTTTTTAATTTTGTAATTTTAATTAAGTTTTTATTAGATGAAACAAAAAGAACTATGATTTCAGTTTAAGTCTTTCATTTTCTCTGATTTAAAAAGTCACCTACATCTTGGATGCCCTGAGGGTAAGCAAATGAAGTAAATTAACAGCACATTTTCATTTTGGAGTGAACTGTCCATTTAAATGAGTCAAATGAGAAAAGACTGAATTGTTATAGTACTTCTAATGTTTCTGTGACAGTGTGTGGCCTGAGTTTACCTTATAGCTCTTTAATATGTACAGTGATCCAGCAACACTGAAGATAAGAAGAACTCCTGAGACTGCCATTATGACGATGTAGTCTATGTGTAACTCATCAGGTGGTTCCACGTAACCTTTATCTGCAACACAGAGGATTGGTATGGAAGAGAAGAAGTTTAAACATTTTTTTCTGTCTCAATATTTGCAACATTTTATTTTTGCTGAAAGTGGCAGTTTCAGTCAAATGTCACATGGCTTAACTCACATGCTTTCCTTTGTTGTCATCATTTTTATTCATCTAAAAATAACCACTTTATTCGATCAAACCCATTAATTGGGTCACAAGTCACACATCTAACAAATTAGACTTTCAAAACTCACATCTGTATTTATAAATGTCTATATCTATTCATAATAATAATATAATCAATGATATGCAGACTCACCCCTAACTTGAACCACCCAATGCACTTTTTGGCGTTCATAACGAAAATTGTAATGGCCAGAACTGGAGCTATTGTGCATTTTGATACGGGCAGGTACTGTCTTTGTGTGTTCACGAAATTCTCCTTTTAGTTCTTTACTCCAAACACTGCTTTTCTGATTGTAGCATTCGAGTTTAAAAGTGGAGTTTGCAGGAATGACCACTTTCAGGCTGAACTCAAGAGTATCTCCTGCTAGAGCCACTGTGGTCCTGTTCAGCACAACGATTGAAGCTCTGGCTGGAGGAAGAAAGAGAGGATAAAATATGTGTCATTTATATGTCTGTGCTCTACTGACATTTCTACAATTTCTTAAAGGATAGTTCGACCAAGACTGAAAATTCTGTGAATTATTTACTCATCATTCACTTGTTACAACCGTTTCGGTTTCCTTCTGTTGAACGCAAAAGAAGATATTTAGAAAAATGCTGAAAACCTGTAACCACTGACTTCCATAGTATTTGTTTTTCCTATGGAAGTCAATGGTTACAGGCTTTGTAACATTTTTCGAAATAACCTATTTTGTGTTCAACAGAAAAAAGAAGAGTGATTAGTGAGTAAATTTCTATTTTTGGGTGAACTATGCCTTAATGAATGTGTGGGTGAGATATCGGCAAGTAAAGTTACCCACAATACTGCAATGACATATAAATATTAATCAACATTACCTTGAGTTTCATGCCAACAGTACAGAATTACAATCCAGCAAAGGACGTGTTTGGCTGCATACATCCTTATGAACAAAATAAAAATAAAACAATTAGGCCAGCTATCTGTTGTCCCAGCAGAGATTAGACATCACTGTCCATCCAGCAGACCATTTTCAAAGGAAGAGCTAACGGACAGTTTTCTGTCCAAACAACACAGAAAGTTGAACTAAATTACACCACAGTGGACGTTCACAGGATCTTGAGGTACAATCTTCTTGGTTTCTCATGCAGTCACTTCCTCTCTTGCTCCTCAAGCTCACTTCCTTAATTCTGACCTTTTATAGAGTTGTTTTTTTGCCATATTGGTAACTGATAGTTTAAATTAAAGGACTGGTTCTCCAAAAAATGACACTTCTGTCATCATCTACTCTCTCTTCACATGATCCAACTCTCTTTACATTTACTTCTCCTGTTGAACACAAAAGAAGATATTTTGAAGAAGGCTGGAAACCAGTCAGCAATTTTGTTTCAGCAAGTTTTGTCTTCAAAATTGTGTTCAACAGAAGAAAGAAAATCATAAAGGCTTTTAACTACCTGAGGGTGAGTAAATAGTAAGTAAATTTTCATATTTGGATGAACAATCTCTATAAAATGAGATTTCGATAGTTTAAGGTTCATGGAAATATACGGTTGACCTCTTTAAAAGTGATTACCGGCGTTTGTAAGATGCTTATGGTTATGCCTAGCCTATATATTTAGAGAGATAGTATATTATGCTAGTATGCTAGCCTGCTGCTCCGCATTCGGGAGTTATTATTGGGTTTTAAGTAGTGTTCTTTGACCAGCAGGTGGCAGCAGAAGAGCACACGACACATTCTGAACAAACGTCTGACTCGCATCAAATAAAGAGGAGTTCCAAAATCATCAAAAAAATGAATTACGTAATGATTACATCACTGGCACCGAAATACACATAATTAGCGCCAGAGCAGATAAATCAAAACCAGCCGTACAGAACCGCTCAAACACTTTTCCCTTTACTTTAAAGTACACTTAATGTCGAAAAACATAATCTCTAGATATATAGACATAATTCTTAGATGAAATGTAAAAAAAAACACATTGCATATTTGAAATAGTTCTATATTCAGGCTTAATATGTTTGTCAAAGATAAAAAGACTGCGATAGAGAGATAAATGACGAGCTAAAAGAAAAGAAGAGTGAAGAATTCAGTTAGAGGTGACAAATTGCCTGATTTAATGAGAAGCAGGTGCATGAGGACCTTGTGACTCCTGGGCTGAAGTACAGGAATACTCACATTCTACAAAAAAACACATACCACAAAAACAGACAGAGAGAGAGAGAGAGAGAGGCGCAACAAATATAACATCTGGATACCAGGGAATACAAATATTTCCTGCTCCATAATCTCCCTCAACCTTTTCTTTCTGCCGTCATTAAACTCTTAAAAATAAAGGTTCTTTAACAGCATTGATGGTTCCATGAAGCTCCTTTAACCTCCAAAGAACCTTTCATTATAGTGAATAAAAAAGGTTTACATTATTAAAATGTCCTAAGAAACAAGCGATTCTTTAAAGAACTGTTTACTGAATGTGTTTTTGAATAACCCAATAAAGTACCACTGTGACAACTTGGACCTTTGAGTATATGAGAGTCAAAATCTCGAAAACCTACTGTGGAGAGGTTGATAACCGTTTAATAAGCTGAAACTGTGACTGTGAGGATGAAAATAATAGTTCCAAAATCAAGTATATAAACTGTTTTGACATTTAGTTTCTAATGTCAACATATTGTGAAACATATGATAGATGCAAGCCTGGACACTGCTTTTAATCCAGGTTGAATTTAATTCTGACGTTTATTTTATTCACCCACTGTAACCATGGAAATAACACCGTGAGAAGTGAGGACACGAATTATGAATGCAGTGTTTTTAATAAAGAGCATTCCAACCGAAAGGCACATGCAAGCTCATGCATTTGTTATTCGGCGATGTTAAAGAGCCTTTTGATTGAATAACAGAAATCATGTGAGAAAAGCTGATTTATGAGACTGCTGCCCTGTGAGATTGTGTGTGTGTGTGTGTGTCTATGTGGAAAAAAACGTCCCCACACATCAACTGAAACATCAAAAACTGACTGACGAGGACATCTGAAGTGCTTATCACTATTTGAAATGCTAATGATGTTTGTATATAATGCTTCAGAATGTCAACAAGACGTCCATATGGGTTACTTTTAGAGCATTACTAATTTATATGAACACAGAGGTCTGTATTGTGTGTGTGTGTGTGTGTGTGTGTGTGTGTGTGTGTGTGTGTGTGTCGCTATAAGAAAAAAAAGATGGCAATGGAAAGAGAAAAATCCTGAAACAAATCTAAAGAAAAGGTGCACATCTGGAAAAAGTTGCTAGTTTGGAAGGGAGTGAGAAGACAGAGCAACGGATGAAGAGAGAGGATGAAAGAGCAGATACTGAGAGAAGGAATGAAAGAAAGGAAGATGTAAGAGAAAAAGAAAGTGGGGAAGAAAGGAAAAATGGAGAGAAAAAAGACAAGAGAAGGGAGGAGAAGAGTAAGAGAGAGAGAGAGAGAGAGAGGTGAATGTACACAGCATCATAGTTCTTATGCAGGGCAGACAGAAGTTCAAGAGTTTGCACAAACTGACAGTCGAGTCTTTAACACAGTGTTCAGAAAGTAGAAGGGGACAGAGGACAAAGCCCAGAGGGAAGCCACATATTTCCTAAGAAAAGTAAGTACTGCAATGATTAAACCATTGTATGCTGTACACTGTAAAATATCTGTTAATTAGTTTTTCATATTTTGTTATTCAAGTTTGTTTTGTCTTTGGACTTGCATTATGAGACGCTGATCTTTCCTTCAACAACAACTTTTGATGTTGAAAAGTTTGAGAAAGTGACTTTTATTGACATTTTTAATAGTTTGAAGTGATTTCTGAGTGAAGTTCGTCAGTATTGGTAATAAACTGCCAGTAGCCTTTTTGTTATTTTACAGACTCAATTCTCAGGCTGTATTATTTTGTATACAATATATTGCTTCAATCTATTAGTGTCAACAAAAGTCATTTGTTAAACTGCAGAGTTGAAATATCAACATCAAAATTGGATAGAGCAGAGATAAAAGTCCCATAATAGATTTCATAACTGTAAATTACCAGGAAAAAATCTGTTAATTAAGCGATAGAGTATTTTTTTACAGTGCAATAATTAAATTAACTTCTTGTATTAATGCGCCCTACAGTTTCACTATCATTCTGGATCCTTTGTGTCTGTTTGCTTTAGACATGTAGACCGCATAAAACATTAAAAATATCTGAATAAATCAAATATTTGTTCATGTATTTGTGTCTGTTGTAAGTGCATGATTGATATTCATGTCGCATGTCAGTTCCTTCTCTCTGCATTTTAAATCCGTGTGCGATTTGGAAAAAAAAACGTGTGAAATCCGACAGAAGTGTCCTGATCAAACATTAATCCTGTGAGTTTTGGATTCTCGAGCACGTTTCAATCTGCGCTGCGCCACGACGTGGAGACATTTTGAGAAATGCCTGTATACTGACTCACTCCATACATAGTTAAACACTATGATCTTGGAGTTCAATGTTACGTAAAGCTCTCTCTCTCCCTCAGGACTCCCTCTCGGCGTTGGGGTCACTTCACTTTCCTTTAGTTTTCCTGCAGAAATTCTGTAAAATGTGAGCGTTTTAGTTGAATCGTAGTCGTGTTTCTCACCTCAGAAGGCTCTCTGTTTCAGTCACTGCCTCTTGTGGCTCCGGCGCAAAGCAGATTTTCTTTCAAATTAACTAATTGAGTTTGCTATGAGTTAGGTCAGTCACAAGACAATCAACCCGTCATTCATCTCCGCTCTGTTCTTGAACGAACTTGAGTAATTTGTCATCAGATCTCATTTAATAGACTGGAAAAAGAGCATGGCACTTTTTATAAACTGGTCACAAAATAAACACAAAACGACCTATTTTTCCTATTTGAACAAACAGTCGAAGGAGGTTTTGGTAAAGCAAGTCTTGTATTGATGGTCATATTTATCTGAATTAGAATTAAAGGGGTAGTTCCCTTTACTATTTCATTTACTATTTCAAACCTGTTTGAAATTTTTCTACCGTTGAACACAAAACAAGATACTTTGAAGAATGTTGGTAAAAATTCCTACTATGGATGTCAATGGCTGCTTTTCTTCAGTATATCTTATTTTGTGTTCAAGAGAAGAAAAAAATTCATACACGTTTAGAACCACTTGAGTGCGCAAATGGAGAGGAAATCAAAATCGTATTTTATTAACAATGCTAATTATACTTAAGTCAATTCATAATTTAAAATAAAATGTTGTGGAAAATAATTTATTCTGTGTGTTTTTCTAAAGTCTAAACAGATAAATGTTACATTTCCGGCAAAATTCATTTATGAATTTTCATTTATGAATCTCAGCCTCAGACAATAAATAATTGTTCACAAAATATTTATTCATTCATTCATTTTCGGCTTAGTCCCTTTATTGATCAGGGATCGCCACAGCGGAATGAACGACCAACTTATCCAGCATATGTTTTACGCAGCAACCCATCACTGGGAAACACCCATACACTTTCATTCACACACATACATTCATTCATTCATTCATTTTCATTTCAGCTTAGTCCCTTTATTAATCTGGGGTCACCACAGCGGAATGAACCGCCAACTTATCCAGCACATGTTTTTACGCAGCGGATGCCCTTCCAGCTGCAACCCATCACCGGGAAACATCCACACACACCCATTCCCACTCATTCACTACGGACAATTTAGCTTACCCAATTCACCTATAGCGCATGTCTTTGGACTTGTGGAGGAAACTGGAGCACCAGGAGGAAACCCACGCGAACACAGGGAGAACATGCAAACTTCACACAGAAATGCCAACTGACCCACCCGAAGTTCAAACCAGCGACATTCTTGCTGTGAGCCGCGCCACCCTCACAAAATATTAACCTGATTTAGTAACTCACCAAACACAAAGCTTCTGCAAAGAAACACTGTTCCTCTTCAGTTAACCAGATGAAACTGTGGTATTATTATTTTTTTATCAAGGGATTACAAACAGCTGGATCAGAATGAAGTATTCAAGAGAGTAGTAATGTGTAATAATAATAATAATAATAATCCAGAATGATGTATGGTTGCACAATGTAATCAGCTGTAAATCTCCAGCACCTGCTTTCAGATAAAGCAGCCTTTACTACAGAGCCATACTTCACCAATAAAGCTAAACAAAGATTGCAGACGATTCAATTGGTGTGATTCTGAAATCTAAGATAATCATTTTGCGATTTGACAGTGAACTATGGCTCTGTGTTGCTGCTAAATCTGAAAGTACACAAAAATACCACGCTTATTAATACCGTTTACTACAAACTCACTTCATAGCTTCAGTCAAGTGTCTGAAATAAATCCTTCTGTGAGATGCTTCCGTAGTTGTGTGATTATAAGCCATGTTGAATTAGTATAAGCCTCTGTTTGATTCAGTTATTTTAATATGTATTTGACTCTGATTTACTACTGATTACAGAGCTGTGCTTCCCTGACAAGATGTGCATGACAATCGCAGCTTTGCTTGATCGTGTTTTCAATTTGATTTACTGTGCAGCGCTAATTTCTTGTTATAATAATTTTTTATTGTAAATATAATAACTTGGGTCAATAAAACCAGTTAAATATGAACAATATTTTAACTGTATTTAACTGTATGTTATTTATTGCAAGAAGATTAAGTCAAGTGTATTTCTCTTAGGTGGTTTTGTATATGGTAGAAAAGATCATTTTTAAAAATGGTAATGTAACAGATTATTATTACAGAACACACACACACACACACACACACACACACACACACGCGCGCGCACACACACACACACACACACACACACACACATGCACACACGTTTGTTTTTCAGAATTGTGTGGCCATTCCATAGGTTTCCAGTGTTATATACTTTATTAATATACTAGTGTTTTATACTAGATTTATAATTTATACTTTGTTTTATACTATAATTTTTAATTGACCTACCCAATACAATCCCTAAATCCAACCCTCATAGCAAACTGCATTTTTACTTGTTCATAAAACTCATTCTGTATGATTTATGTCTTTTTAAAAATGGGGATATAGAGCAATGTCCTCATAACTCACTTTCTCCTTGTCATACCCATCTCAGCATACACATTTGTGTCCTGTATGTCACAAAAATAAGCCCACACACACACTCACACACACGCACACAGTGCCTCTGATAGTAACTCCTAAAAATAAGAATGAGACAACAACAACAAAAACAGCCCTGGAAGGTGGCCTAAAGAGCAATGCACAAACAATATAGACATGAATGTAGATGAAACATAAAAGATATGATTATATAAAAATCTGGGCCCTTGCACTGAAATTTTAAATAGATCATCGTCCTCTAAAACACTTCTGGCTGTTTGTCCTGGAAAAATAACAGACTGCTCTCCCGTGTGCCAGATGCATTGGCAGGGTCTGAATCTCTTGCTGTACACAGAGAGTGTTGTTACTACTTGTTTTTACTTTGTGATATTCATATACTCTACCTTTCAGACACTTCTTTACCATGGCTGTTTCCACAACAACGAAAAATCTGTTGGTGCCTTTGGTGGTTGTGGCGTTTTTGTCTCCATGTCTTGGCATGAGCAACGATGTGGATTATGGGAACTGGAACTACAGAGAGGGAGGTAAAAACCAATCAATAATAGCTAAATACATTGGACATATGCATAAATATAAAGTGTTTCACCAAGCTGAGATTACTAGATTAGCCTAATTTTTCCGGCCATATGACCTTCTTTCCATCTGGCATTTCAGATGTGTTTTCAAACTCTTCTCTCAAAAGCAAAAAAAAGTGAATATTTCGTTTTGGTCCCAAAATGATCATGTATCTGGTCACTGTGCATTAAGCAAGCATGTGATCTTTAATGGCTCTTAAACTCAACAATGATTTTGCTGCTTGTTCAAACTACTTGTTTAAAATGAGCTGAAACACCACAATTCTTCAGATTTTTTCGGGACAACTTAATTGTTTCATGTTCAGTCTACTTACATTTGTTAAGTTAACTTAATTTGTGTTGGGACAACATTAATGAATTGTGTTTACAGTGCAGTCTCACAAGCAAATGTAACTAATATTATATAATGTCAGAAAAGTTGCTAATTTGTACAAATTCATACAATTTCATTCAAATGAAAATGTAAAATAAAGAAAATAAAACAAAACCCACTCCTAACCCTACCTCTCATTAGGGGTATGCACATCATACTAAATGGTATGCACATCATCATACTAAAATGTATGATTGAGATAAAAAAAAAACTAAAGAAATTTGACATGTATAAATATAAAGTGGTCAACCAAGCTGAGACTACTAGATTAGTCAAATGTTTTAAGACCGATCTCATGCAGAAATTTAACTAATTTACATATTGTCAGAAAAGTGGCTAATTTCTACAATCAAATACAATTTAATTCGTATGAAAATGTTATATTTTTGGGCGACAAGGTGGCTCAGTGGTTAGCACTGTTGCCTCACAGCAAGAAGGTCGCTGGTTCAAGTCCCGGCTGGGTCAGTTGGCATTTCTGTGTGGAGTTTGCATGTTCTCCCAGTGTTCGTGTGGGTTTCCTCCTGGTGCTCCGGTTTCCCCCTAAAGACATGCACTCTAGGTGAATTCAATAAACTAAATTGGCCGTAGTGTAAGAGTGTGTGTGAATGAGTGTGTATGGGTGTTTCCCAGTACTGGGTTGCGGCTGGAAGGGCATCCGCTGTGTAAAACATATGCTGGAATAATTGGTGGTTCAGTCTACTGTGGCGACCTCTAAAATTGAGACTAAGACTAAATAGAGAACGCATGCCCGCAAACCCCACTCCTAACCCTACCTCTCAATGATGGATGAGCAAACCATACTAAAATGTATGAATTAGATCCAAATTTAAATCAAAAAGCTACAAATTGCAGTGAGATTGAATTGAATTTTTCATAGAAATGCATGCAAAAAAGGAGTATAAATCATTGGAGTTTTGGCTATATGCAAAAAACTAGGTCATTCTGGATTGGCTCAACTGCAACACATTTGTTCAGATATATACTTTCACGAAGCTAATACTAAATTGAAACTACGCCGCTGACATAATAGATCTGGCTAAATACAAAGAGACATCTCCTAATGAACACACTTTAAAGCTAAAGCCCTGTACTCCAGTGAGAGAAACCTGATTAAAACGGTTGTGAACTATCAGACAGCCTCTTGTCATGTGGCAGCCTGCCTTATTAGAGACTAACCTCATTGTCTTTGCCCTCACGCCAGCGGAGAACGTGAACGTGGCCAACATACGCAGCGTGACTCGAGTGTTGGACGCCTGGGGCAAACGCATATTCAAAGATATCAAGACTCTTTTACACTCACAGCCCAATGCCCTTCTGCCAGACTATTCCAGGTAATGACCTGCATTTCCTAATACCAAATGCACCGCTAAGACTTCTTTCAAGCGTATTGACGTGCAGAGCAAGTAAAGCGTGAAGCAATTAGTGTAAACCAACCAGCAATAGTTTGATAATCTGCTTTTCCTGCTTTGCTATGTTTGCTGAAGCTTTCTTGTCTTGCAAACCTTCACTTATAAAGGTTTTCCTTCTTCTTTATTTTGCACATGAAAGCTGCTTGTTGGGCTGTTTTATATAAACTAGAAAAACGCACTGTCCTTTGGGGGTTTGTTATCCTGAAGTCGGCAGTTTAACTTACTCTCTGAGCCCTAAGGAGACTGTTTTCATGAAGCTAAATCTAAGCTACAAGCATTGAAACAGCACTTAAAATGCCAGAAAGGGGATCCTCGGGCAAACACATGCTATCCGAATTACTGGAAGGAAAGGGGAATAATGAAGCCAGGCCTCGATGATAATTCAGAGCGAAACTGTTAAAGCCGATCTCTTTTGTCAGCTGTCCAGTGTCTCACAATTGTACATTGAAAAGTCATTTGAGAGAGAGAGCTATCAGCAAAAGAAAAGTAGTTTTATTCTTTATTTGGGAATTCATTTTCCCTTTCAATAAAAAAGCTATCTAATATTATAGTGGTGGGAAAACTGCATTTAAAGTCCCCCTGAAATCCAAATGAAAAGTTTTCAACATGCTAGCCTTAAAGTCTGTGTGAACCGGATATTGCTGAGACTTTTATTTCAGTATGTTGATGTACGTCCAAATGAATGGAATATTGAGTAGGGGGCGGGGCTTTCTTTTGTGCATCATTCCCTCATAGCACACTAATGGTAAGAGGAGCATGGCTAAGGATATTAATATACAGTTTCAAAATAAAACAAATTCTTCAGTGGATTACTTAATTAATTAATTACCTTAAGAATAGCAACATGAGCTATCAAAATAAACATTGTAAGTTTTGATTTCATGCAGACTTTAAGGTTCTCTATAAGCTAGTGTTCCAAAATAAAGGCGAAAGTCAGATATAGATATAAGATCAATTGTTCTGTAGTATTCAAAGCATCCGGCTACCAACTACTGTAAAAATGACTTAAATAGATAACATATTATTATAATATTGAGGATGTTTCCATGAGCGCTCTATATAGCAATATATACAGCAGATTGCTTTAAGATTTGCAGCAGTAGAGAATTAAATAAATTACATTTCAATTTAACAGTTGAATGTCATAATAATGCCATTTACACAGTGTCATAATAAAGTATCTTCAGTGTTGACATTTTATACTTGCAAACATCTAACCTCCATAAAGGGAACAGAAGAAATAAACATTTATGTGCACGCAAAGAAGGCAGAGCCATCTATTGAGTATTGATTAATCTTCATGGGCCAATGGTAATTTGAAAGTGTTTTTTATTTATTTATTTTTGTGAAAGTTTTTTACCTTTTGCTTTTTTTAGGAATTTGGTTTTGGTCTTTGGCTCAAAATGACGTCACACCAGTTAATTTTCTTTATTTAGCTTATTTTCATACATCATGAACGTATGTTGACAAGAAAAACAAGTGCAAAGTAACTAACAATGTGTTTATGGCAGGACGTTGAGTGTGTTTGAGAAAATGTATGGCAGAAGACAGATTTGGAGTAGTTTTACAAATGTTACAGAGCAAATGAGCTCTAAAGTGGAGTAAATTGTGAAGAAAAGACCTTTTTCCTGTTTGTTACTGTTCTGGAAGCGGCAGGACTGGACATTTGTCATAATGTGGTGTAGAAAGGACTCGTCATTCTATGACACAGAGCTTTTTAACACACCTGGAGGCAATAGCGTTGTGACCTTTAGAGATTTTGAGAGGCAGGTCTTGGCCAGGAGCACCAGAAGCTCAGCCTTGTCATATTAAACTACATCCTGTTAATGTATGTTCTTTGACTTACTGACCTCACATTCTAGTACGCTAAAGTGAATGTGAAATCTCCTTATTCACATCTCTAAATCTCAATTGACAGAAACTTAACTATAAAGAATGCCAGGCTAAGTCATGCATTTTGGGTTGAGCACCTTATAAGAGCTACAGTTTATTACTGATACAGAACTGAATACAGATACCTGCTTACCTTTTGTTTTGAGCTATATATTTTGTATTATATATATATTTCTTTGGCTGTGGAATTGGAGATTGCAGGTCATATTCAGCTGACTGAAAATAAAAATTACATGTTATAATCTGTGAGAGTCATACTCCCAAAGTTATTTCGGATTATTAAACCAACACTAAACTTACAAAAACACACAATGTGCTTATTTTTGAGTGATTGGGTTTAATCAGTAAGCCTATTTATAGATTTGCTATCTGGTGTCTAAAAGCACTACTCAGCCTGCTTCCCTTAGTGTTTTACTCTGTCTAGTTTTCTCCCTGAACAATGACGCAAGTTACTATGGCAATTCTCGTTCAGTAGGAATGACCTACAGTGGCGTCGTTTTTCACAATAGCAAAAGTAGAAGATCATTATTGGAAAATGTCCTATATGAAAAGCGTGTTTCTCCTTCTAACAAAAAAACCCCAAAACACAACATGAGTTAGCCATACCCATAACTTAACACGGCATACCGTGAGCTTCACATTCTTTTTAGGATACTAGTTGTCATCACTCACTATTCACAATGCACTATTACACAAAGCTGTCTCAACTGTCTGTGTATGATTTTGTAATAAAGTTAACAGTTTTGTTCTTCCTTCACCTATAACTAAAAGCTGGCAACAGCTGAGTACTGTTCAACAGTATACTTCGTTTTATTCCATGAAAAACATCATCTAGTGCCATCTAAAGTGCACTTTATCTTTTGGAGATGTAAGTGTAAACACACTACCTGGCACTTGCACTTTGAATAGTGTAGACTAGCTACAAGTAGCCTATACGTGCACTGGGATGCACTCAAGACTGCTTTGGAGGTCTAACTGGGTACATGCGGTGTCATGATCTACCTTACTTTTAACAGTATTGGTAATATATTACAATCTTGAGTCACTTTTATTTTAATGTTATTCAATGTGTTACTTTGTTATTTTATGCATTGTTGAAAGTATGCATTGTTATTTTTACGTTATTATTATTTTTTTAGATTAGCTAAATAAGCTTAAGATTGTAATATATCATATGTAAAAGTAGCTTATATCATATGTAAAAGTAGTGTGTGAATAAGAGTGTATGGGTGTTTTCCAGTGATAGGCTGCAGCTGGAAGAGCATCCACTGCGTAAAACATGTGCTGGATAAGTTGACGGTTCATTCCGCTGTGGCGACCCTTGAATAATAAAGGGACTAAGCCGAAAAGATAATGAATGAATGAATGAATCAGCTGCATGTAGCACTATTAGTTTTACTGTCGGCTTTATTTTTACAAAGTGGCTACTGGCTAATGAACCTTAAATACCACACATTCAATATGAATTTAGGCTACACTTGAAATCATAATGAATTTTGTACTACTGAATAATTACATACTTATTTTTATATGGCAGACCCCTGCAGAAATGCACAAATAAACGTCAATATAGCCTTCACTTTCTATTCGCACATACAGACTCACTGTTTTGTTCCTCTCAGGGTTCGTCCTCTCTCGGAGTCTCTGAATGATCTCTTCAGGGAAGTTTCACATTTACAGAGACGCATCACAGACCTCAATAATCGCCTCTCAACCCTGGAGCCCTTCCTCCGCCAGCACGGGTACCGGGAGGAGGGGGAGGACGGAGGGGACGACGGCAGGGGCCCGGAGAGCGTGAGGGCCGGGCCGAGTCAAGCGAAGTTTCCACGGCGTTACACGGTGCGAGTGGTCCGTCCTGTGAACCGGGCGCTGAGAAGCAGACGGGTGAAAGTGACCCAAAACGAAAGCAGAAAGGTCAAATCGAGTGAGAGTGAGAGGTAGATGGAGAGAGGAGAGATTTGCAAATATTATCTTCAGATACATTATTGATGTTATTCAGGACATATCCTTTATATTTGGATGGGAATTTAATCTTTATATTAGACGTGTTCGTATAGGCTATATCTCCTTTTGTCCCTCACTTTCGGGCCTCAAAGGTGCGATTGAAGTTCCCTGACAGAAAAAAACAAACAAATCCTGGGAATGTTGATTGTGGGAAAACTTCTCCAGGAGGAAAAAGTAACAGAACACCACAAAAAATAAGCTACAATCAGCTATCATTCTTTAATTAATCGTTTGGTATCCAGAGCCATGTGTGGGAATAAAACATTTTAAATATATGTTTCTGTCAGTTGTGTTTTATTTTTTACATACCCTTATTAAAATAAACCATGGTTTTGCAGATAAAAACAAATACAACATTAACATGAATCACAATTTTGCTACCCTAAGCATTGTTTAACCATGCTATATTTGACATAAAATGACAAACGTTAATCAAAAACCATTAATACGCTTTTACTGTAAAGAAAACCATGGTAAATTTTCATATGGGGTAAACCAAATGGGTTGGTTGACACTTGAATAATCATAATGTCTGAGGATTTTTGAGGCACAGTGCGTGTATCTGTTAAGCTGTAAGTAAGGCTAATGAATTATTAAAATACTGTCATATTACACTCATGTGTCAAACATTCCCATTCACATGCTTTTCATAAATGATGTAAGCCGGTTGGCATTATTTTTCACAGGCTTCTAAATAGCCTAGTTTATTAAAATATGATACTTATATTTATGAAAGCATCATTACAAACCACACATTAACCCCAGGATATAAATACATATACATTAAATATAATACACATATGTTTTTTTAACTGTAATAAATATAACAGCGGTAGGCATGTGCAGCATATGAATCAAATCTAATATCGAATCAATTAAATACTAAACTCTGAACATCTGCACAGAATAGCCTACAATAGTTTATAATGTCTAATTAGCTGACTTTAACGCAGTTATTGAATACATTTTGGACTTGTTTTATTATCTTATGTAACAGACCGAATTACAGTGCTGCATTTTTTAGAGCTGAGGATATAAAGCATAGCGCCACTAGCCTCCAGATGTGATGATGATGAAGCTGGTGTTTTGTGACTCCGGCCACACGGTGGGAGTGTTGTAAAGACATTCAATGCGCGTCACTTTGGAAAGCGTCTGACGTGTGTGTGCCAGTGATTTTTGGTTGCCACAGGACCGCTTAACGGTTTAATAAGAAACTGAAGTGGATATTTGGTGAGTATTTTGTGTTGGTGAGAGTGAGAGACTATAATGGGTGCGTATGACCATATACATAGGCCTACAGGTTCATTTTTATTCGGTTCAGCGAAGCTTTTAGCACCTTTACAAAAGTGTCACTACGGAAACATGCTTACATATTAATAATTGTTATATGAATAATTAATATATACAACAGTTATTAAGAAGGAAATTTCTTTAACGATAAGTATTTTATTTTACAATATTAGGCTACTTTTGCCTAAAATCTTTATCTTTATCTGTTTAAAAATCTCACAATTTCAGATAGAATTGCAAGAAATAAAGATGTAAATTTACAATAATAATTACAATAACAATAATTACAATAATCAGTTGAGATAAATCAAGATCTCTAAAATATAATCTCAAAATATAATCTGTGAATCCCAATATCTCGATTTTTTTACTTTCCCCCTCGGAGTTAATACCTCACATTGTATTTTCAAAGAAATAGTTCACTCAAAAACAATTTACTCACCATTTAGTAACCCTAAAGTGGTTCCTAACATGTATTTACTTCTTTTTGAAGAGGGTTGGAAACCGGTAGCTATGACACGTGAACAAATGTTAAAAACCCGGTTTCCAATATTCATATGATCTTCTTTTGTTTTTGTGAACTGGCCCTTTAAGTTTATATCTTGGGTTTCTGACTTTTAAGGTAAGCAGAATTGTTAGATATAAACGTCAGAATGGTGCGAGTTTATCTTTTTTAACTAATTATTTTTATCCTATGACAGAAACGGATTTCCATAGCCTATACTCCATTATCTCTCCTCATTTAAATGAACGCGAAGGGTTCGACTTGCCGTGCCTTATTAATTACTTTCTGAATCTTTCCATTCACGACTCCCTCTATCTGTGTATCTGTCAGTCGTTCCTTCAGCTTCCCCGCGTGCGTTTAGCTCTCTTCATCTCTCTCTCTCTCTCTCTCTCTCTCTCTCTCTCTCTCTCTCTCTCT
>CAIGQW010054073.1:1680139-1701656 GCA_903798125.1 Danio choprae | reverse complement strand
CACACACACACACACACACACAATGCAAACCAGATGAGATTCATGTTTGGCACTTGTAGACACTAAGAAAAAGGAGTATCAGCATCTCCTCTCAGATTCTGGAAATGTATGGAAAAAGACAGAGGACTGTAGGGCTTGAGATCTCTCCCTTTTATTTTGTTTTTAGTCAACACTGTTTTGTACAAAGAGACAGAAGAATATATCTTAGCACTTGTTTTCACACTGTGTCTGTATTCTCAATAGCTTAAGTATTGTGAAATGTCTCATTAAATTATTATTGTAGCCTTAACACGTAATCTCTCTCTATACAAAAACAGAAAAAAAAGGAAAACAATTTTTTGTCATATTTACAGAATCTGTACAATTGTGGTTTAGAAGTAACAATGAAAATAAGTGGTTAAAATACAAGAAAGACAGAATTAAAGACAACAGAGGTGTACGTTTTGTCTTGAATTCTGGTTCTCGGATGCTATTAGAATGGCACTGTGCTCCTGGTCCAGTGGTCTAATAACGTTTTCCCCATGTGGCTATATAAAAAATCTTCCAGACAAAAAATGTATCTCAAATTTCAATATTTTAAATATTTGTCTCCATATATTAAAAGGCTATGGAAAGGGGACATCATTATTTACAGCAGAGATAATAGATAACCATTGCACTGTGCTCTGTTTCCTTCTCACACACACACACACACACACACCTCCACACAAACTGTGCACATACACACACCTGCACGCACACATGCCCACTCGCACACAGAGGTAATCAAGCATATGATTTCTGATACACGTACAATCATATGTGACGTACCTTACTGGGGAGGGCGCTAAAATGACAAACCAATAAACTACTGTATTCATATCCTTCCAGTAATCGGGAAAGAAACGAGAAGGGAAATAAAACGGTGAAATAACACAGAACATTGGCTACTATCCCTCTTTCGCCCAGTTTTTCGGCCCACCACCCTTGTGTCTTCTGCTGCAAATGTCGTCTCACATTAAACCTGTTGTCATTTGTCGAATGATATTAGCGTGCTTTTACAAGGCCACATCTTCAAAAACGTGAATCAAAATGAAATACAAAACTGGAAAGCTTTTGAGGACGAGCAAAGGCAACTGTCCATGGCACTCGGACACGCAATCACACAACACCTCCGTTACATACAGTAGTACTATTAAAAATTATAGGCTCGACTCTCCAAAACACACAGAGATTGGCAGGAAATGCAATGGTCGAAGTCTGTCACCACATCTCTAGCTCTTAAAAATGCCACGTTGTTCAGGTAAAACGAAAATGAGAAAAGTAGACCAAGCATAAAAAATCTTAAGGGTACTTAAAAATGGTACCATGCAAAGAAAGGTATCGTGAGAGCAAGTGGAAAAAAGCTAAAAGAAAATAGCTGTAGATTCAAGAATGATGCCTGCTGTGCCAATACTCCTGACAAAACCTAGCGAGTTCTTACTCCATTCGTGTCCATTTGAAAATATCTCATTTCATTAGAATCACCACATGTAACGGACCACCCCAAACCTGTATAATGCGCAGTTCATAAACACTCACCCACAAAAAGCAGACATGATATCTAAAATTTGAGATGAAAAGCTAAAGATATGGCAATAAATAAGTAAAAGACATGCATGCTTATCTTAAACACAAACCCTCACACAAAGACAACCGAGTCAAAAAAGAATGTGGCAAAAAAGTTAAGATTAAAATCCACAAATTGATAGCTATACATCAATTATAAACCAAATATTATAAATATTGTGCTTAAAGTGGAGATCTGTTTGGTTAACAGTTCATTCACAAAGGAAACGTAATCTGCAATAAACACAACAAACTTCAAGTAAAGGATTTTATCTAAGCTGCGGGCCCCCCCCCCAAAAAAGGCAATGTCTTCAGACTGCCCTGCCATGAGTTGCAAGAAAGAATGAAAAAGAAAAACGAAGATTTTTAAAGCGAGAGTCTTAAGTACTTGCAATGAACCTCACATGGCTCTCGTTTATCCAGTTAAATGAGTTCATTGGTTTATTGATTTAGGTAATTAGGTAATTTAGTTAAATGATATGCTTGTTTTTGCCTGTGCCCATCCAAAATTCCTGAGAAATTTGTCAAGTGGGTATTAAAACGGCAAATTAACATCAGATTGATGGGGGAATAAATGGTGTCATCCCTACCGTTATCATGCCTTAATTGGTAAGAAAAACAAAAAAAAATAAAAACTCTTGACTGGCATAAACTACAATATCTAAAAATGTCTCTGTTCTGTTGTGCAGGTACAGTAAAGGATTGCATTTGCCTGAATAACAATAGGGTGGATATGTATGTATGTTGATTTTTTTAACTGATAAAATTTGCAGAAAAGTTGGGTTGTTGACCTTCAATATTATACCTTAAATATCTAACCAATATGGTAAAACATAAATCTGTAGAATTACATCCTTTCTGTCTATTTACTGTACAGAGTGGAAAAAAATTATATTTACATAACAAAATGCAAGCATTTGCTGAGAATTTTGCAAAACCCTACATACTGTGCACTGGCAGCTCCCTAAGGACAGTACAGATAAACATATCTAATACTAACTGCATTCTAAGAGGAAATAAATCCAAAAACAGTTGTTATTTTCGCTGCTTGATCAAAGACTTCCTTTGGAAATGGGGGGCAGTGGAGAAAAAAAACGACTGATTTCTGTTTCTGTATTGTAGAAAAGCATACAAATGTAGCGCTCTACAGCATAACTCTCAGGATGTTTACTGTGCATTGTACAATGCTGTGCAAATATAAAATATCCTGTTGCTATTATCAAATTAATTAGAATAATAACTGAACTGATTTTCTTTTGAACTCGAGATGAACACTACAAACACATTCAGGCTACTTTACGTCTCCTCAATGCTGGATATTCCATATCAGTGGTTATATCATTAAAAAGTAAAATTCAAGAATAGCATGAATCATCCCATGACAAATCTGTGTGCAGTGACCATAAAGTTACCATGGCAATATGACCTGTAAATCTGGTATTCTGTAAGTCTTGGTAAGGCACATAACGTGCTGTGTATTAAACCAATATTGTTCTTACAAACGGAACACTATAAAATAAATACAATTCCTTCACAATGATATCTCAAGTACAGTTGAAGTACTTTGCAAATCATGCCTTGTACACACATTTTACAGCACTCCATACTGGTAAAATAAACTTGAATAACCAATAATTAAGAACCTTTTATGGAATCCAAGTTTGTCTACAACTTGATTAACAATCAAATAAGCTCAACTGAGAAATCAAGTAAGCCTCCCGCTTAGTGGTTTGTTAACTAAGAACTGAAACTACAGTACAAATATATAACAGCATAAAACATCCAGAAACCAAGCCCAAATGGAACATCATAAACATTGTAATAATATATAATAATATTATTATCAAGAACATTATCAATACAATTATTGTAAGTTTTACCCTGTTGTTTAAAAAGAGTAACTGATTTCCATCCGAGATCGTACAAATTATTGTACACTGTTGTCTCCATCTGAATTGGCCACTATTTGATGCTGGGAGCAGGGAAATTGTGAGATATACAAAAAAGAGAACAAAAAGAGAGAAAAAAATAACAAGAGAATAAAAGAGAGGAATGAACAGGCTTTTTCCCCCAAATCTCAACTTTTTCGACAGTGGGCAGGTCCCCTCGCTCTATTTACATACGTATGCTTGGCAGCGCATTATCCGTGTTACTTAATCAAAGCATGAGTCAGTTCCTCACACACGGTTTCCTCTTCTTTTTGTGAGCTTGAAGGTACTAATTACACACTGCCTTTTCAGTTTTCTCTCAATCATCATTCTGCATGTCCGTTGGCTTCTTTTCCAAATTTCTATCTGTTTCTGTCTATCCTCTTCAGACATCAGATTCTATACTGGAAAGCTTTTCGTAAACATGTCCATTGCTCGAGCCATTAAACGGTCTCTGTCCTTGACCCATTCCTAACCCATCCCTTGCTGACAGCAGCTTGTTGTTGCTAGGTCCTCCACCATGGTGGTTGCCAAGAGGCCCACCTAGACATAACTCCTTGGGGAACCGAGGGGCCACATTGGAAAGCACCCCAGAAGTTGCAGAGGCTGGCAAATAGGAAGTCACCCCCATGGAGCCCCGGAAGTCAGCCCGACTGTTGTTGAGGAGCTGTTGCTGCTGCGGCGTCTGTTGCTGCTGCGGCTGTGCCTGCTGCTTTTTGATGTAGTATGATTTGGCGCCGTGTAATAGACACTGGTCGTCGCCGAAGGTTGGGATGAATGGGTTCTGGTTCACCTTATCTGGGTAGAGAGATTTAGACAAGGAGTAAGTCCCGACCCCTCGGGTACCGCCCACACCTCCTCCCATCATGCCTCTATCCCTGTCCCTCATGTCTCTCTCACCCACGGAGCGACGGTGCAACCCACCTTCACCCCCACGGAATAAGCTAAACGATGAACCCCCACCCTTCCCTCTGTCCCCAAAATATGATGTCTCCCGCTCCCCTCCCGCATACTGCTCAAACATCTGGGCGTAGGGGCTCGCGCCCTCCATGTAGCGGTCTTTGTCTTTTAGGCTCACGCTTCGGGGCGGAGGAAGCATTGACGCTCCACCACCACCTCCAAACCCACCCATTCTGCCCGCCCCTTCCTTCTGCAGTTCTACAAATGTGTCATAAGAGTGCTGCCTGCGCAAAACCTTACCACCTGGGCCAAATTTCCGCCTCTGTACCTGGGTTTGGGCCCCTGTGCCTCCCCCTCCCTTTCCGCTCTCCAGAGGGTGCTTGCCCGCAATTTGATCCAGGAGGAGGTTGTCCTCACTAATGTCATACAAGTTGCCCGGTTTCTTGCACGAATCACACCGCTTGCAGGTGGCTGAACTAGGGCGGCTTGAGATTTGTCCACTCCCTCCACTGGATCCCCCAACTCCCCCAGCCGCTGGATACCCCCCGGCCCCGCCTCCCCCATGCATGCAAACTGGCTTGCTTCCTCCACTTCCAACTCCTCCACTGTGGCAACTGCGACATTCCCAATCCCCGCCGGCCAACCCGCCCACCCCTCCGATGCCCTTTTCCCAGCATGCATGGCCCTGTTGCCCAGGTGATCCTCCTCCCATTCCACCCTTACATTCTGTCTTCTTGGATTTACCTTTCAGGAAATCTTCCATGGGAACCAAACTAGTGCACGCTCCCCCAGCACCACCGCTACTAACTACTCCACCGCAGCTGCCTCCGCCCAGTCCCACTCCTCCACCCATTCCAGGAGCATCACTTAAATCCAAATCCCATGGGGATGCGCCTTCCTTGGCTCGAAACTGGTCCACATAAAAGTCCCTCAAATTCTCTTTGTCTCTGAACAGATAGGAGGTGCAATTACCACCTCTCTGGCTTTTGCGCTCCACAGGTGGGGTGGCTGAGCGGTGTGCTTGTGTTGCTGGATGATGGTGGTGATGATGATGGATAGTGTGGTGGGGACGTCTCCTGAAGCCAAGCTCAATCTCATCCTGCTCACGGCGAGACTTGGCAGAAGCGGGTCTTTTTTTTAGACTGTCCCTGTACTGTTTGCGCCGTTTGCTGTGCCCTTCAAGGTTCCCGTAGGTCACAGTGTGAGTGGAAATATCTGACACGTCGGATCGAATGTTTCCATCGTCCCCTCCCGATCCCACCCCACCTCCCCCGCAGTACCTGTCATGTCCTGCAATAAACCCTGAACTTGATGCCCCACCCTTGAAGGAGAACTTTCCATATAGGTCAGGCAGGCCAGACTTGAAGCTTGACTGGGTTGGGTGACCTGCAATCAGGTCAAACTTTTCCCTGTTCCGATGTGTCAGCGACTGCCGTGGTTGGGTGGTGAAGATGGGCGCTACCCCTCCCCCTAAGCTGTCACAATCGTACCCACCCTCCAATGAGCTGGCACTCCCTAAGCTACGAGGTCGGTTAGGCAGGGGACCTGACATACCGAGAGCCAGTTCAGATCCCGTGCCCCCATGGTGGTGTAGGTAATGATCCTGGTACAGGTTGCTGTCTTTCAGGTGCAAGTTCCCAAAAGTCCTCTCCACCTCGCTTACATAGTCGCTGAACATGTTGTCCTCTGGTAGATATGGTGGAGGCTTGCAGTCTGAGTGGCCTGCTAGGCTGCGCCGGTGTTCACTGATGTCATAAACAGCTGATTCACGGTGGCTGTAGTCCAGTGCGCTGTGGGGTGAACCATTGACCCCAGGCACAGAGGTCATGTTTTTGGCAGTACGCAACAAGCGGAGAATGTTGGAGTGGGTGTTGTTCATGTTCATCTTCATAGTGGCTGATGGTGAGTTAAGGGCTGATTTGTTCTCTTCAATCTGAACACCGTGGATGCAACTGTAGATACCCTATTGGACAGAAAAAAATGAACAAAAGCAAAAACAAAGGAAAAGAGAAGGAACAAACAATGTGGGATTAGATCACCATTTAATGAGATGTATAATTAACACCAAACGTTCACAATTCTGATGAAAAGTTCAAATCAAATCTTTTAAGGCCAACCTTTAATTTCTAGAGATTTTCTTTAACAAGCCATGTTTAAAATCAACACTTTGTTAATCACTGTCTTTAATCTTCTGACATATATACAAGAGGAGAAAAAGGAAAATGAAGGAGACAGAAAGAGTTGAAAGGAGTAAGAGAAAAATAGAATTTGTTCAAGAAAGAGAAACGGCAGGGGTGAAAGAGGTTGTGATTGATGATGACATGGTGACAGGGTTGCAGTAACTCTGTGGTTTTGACTGCCTATCAGAGTCTTCAATCAATGCGATTAAAATTTAGCTGCCACCAATGTGTCTACTTCTCTGTCTCTCTCCTTCATGACTGCCATGACAAATTAATTGCATAATATTCTAATAAACCTCCCCAGCTCATTCAACAGTGATACAGATTTACTGCTTTTTAATCCATTTATCTGTGTTGGTTTGCCTGTGTTTAATCAAACTCATTTTGTAATGGGTAATGGTGTTATTGCGAGACTGACTGGGAATACTTCATTGTCTTTTAAACTGTTAGGTGAATATCCAGGCCAATTAAATGTTACGATGCACTATTTTGCAATGTCTTTGACAAACCATTAAAACCTTTTTATTACAAATAATGCATGAAACGCATGTGGAACGAATAGAATTCTCCTTAAAACATTTCAAAGGCTAAAGGTTACTCTTCTACTGGCGATCCGTCCCTCCGGTGAGGCAACATGTCAGAAATGTTTCCTGTCTCGCTCTTAGTCACGCTTAGTGTCTATCCACTCCTGTGTATTTTTTCCTCTTCTCTTTATCTCCTCTTATCTCCTCTACCTTCTGTCTTTTTTTTAACACAGGTCATCCTTCCCAGTGTGACTCTTATTCTCATTCATCTCCTGACCCTTCAATCCGATTGGGCTGGAACATATTCTCCATTCAGTGTTATCTCATTTCTCTTTCCTGCTTTCTCTTGAGGGGTGCCTTTCTCTTCATTTTTGTCTGTTGCCTTTTTTCGCCTCTATTCACTTTAGGTTCTTCTTACCCACACAACAGCAACAGTGCTTTAGCTAGTGTTCAAACATCCATCTACATCTCAAAAGGAAATATATATACACTGAGTTGAAAATCGGTTTTCCGTTTCCTTTCTTGTAGCTTATGAAACTGGTTATACACATTTTCCTGCTGGCTAACGGGGAAAAATAGTACTCGTTTTCCCCACAAGCCTCAATAATTTGTGAACTTAGGTACAGCCAGGTTTAAGTAATTTGCTAATTTGGTCACATAAACTCATATTTACTCTATGTGTTCATCCTTGCCATTATCTGGGTCATGGCACCACTCCAAATTACTTGTTTTTGCGTGTTTTGATGCCTCAGTGTCTAAAACGTGAGACTGCTGCTTTTGGCCTTTTAGTTCAAGATCAAGGGTTGGATTTCCAAATGTTGCATAAGCACGTAATGAGGGTTGAAAAGTATTTGGCCTGTACTACCCACAAATCATAATTAAATTAAGCATAATTATATGTATGTATGCTTTTTCAAATAATACATCCCATGTAACAGTTTTACACAGCAAATGTATGTTTGTCTTGTTTTTAGTAGCAAAAATGTATGCTTATCATCCCTAACACAATTAAAGAATCACCAACATTCCCCTGCCAAAAGTTGCTTAAAGTGGAAGTGAAGCAATCAGCCAAGTTTACATTATTTTGTAAACTGATTTCCTCTTTAATGAAAATATATATTACAAACTCGGTTAATGTAACTATTTTGAAGAAAAGGGCATGTTTTACTACAGTTTTTAGAGCTAGGGTGCCGCCATGTTGGAATATTGCTGTGTCTGACATCACGGGGTTGCTTTCATTCCCTCAGAGCTGAACAGATACAGTGGAAGTAATGGACTGAACACAGAGACTGCAAAGCTAATTTAACCCAAATGCATGACCCTGTGGACGTGTATCGCAGAGCTGGTACAAATACACGCATCAAAGTAATCACCAATCGTTTGATGCACTTTGGTCCACTCTCTGTATTACGTTGACTGACTGGGTTTCAACCATGGTTTCAACAAGGTCCAGTACCGACGTCATGGTGCGGGTACTTTCACTTTTCACTACTACAGCCCCTCACCTCTTTTCGCATTTAAAACAAAGTAAGATCAGAGCGGTTTTTCACATGTCAGGTTTATGTCCTTCATAGAGGTTGAGAGATTGAGTTTATCGACTTGAAATGGGAATATGCCTTGACATAATCCACAAAGACATGACTTAGTAAAGCATGAAGTCATGTACCATTTTAATCGAGAGTGGACCAAAGCACATCAAACGAAAGGTATTAAAAAAATGAAAACTAGAAAACGTAAATATCTTTTGTATATATTAGACACAACTTTGATGCGTGTATTTGCACCAGCTCTGCGATGCACGTCCACAAATTCATGCATTGGGTTAAATTAGCTTTGCAGTCTCCATGTTCAGTCCATTACTTCCACTGTATCTGTTCAGCTCTGAGGGAATGGAACCAACCCTGTGGCGTCAGACACAGCGATATTCCAAGATGGCGGCGCCCTAGCTCTAAAAACTTTAGTAAAACATGCCCTTTTCTTCAAAATGGGTAGATTAATCAAGTTTGTAATATATATTTTCATTTAATGTTACTGTGAAATAGAATTGAAACTTAATTCAATAATAGTTTAATTAAAACTTGATGTTCTGGTTAAAACAAAAAGAATGCACATCAAAATACTAAATAATAGACCTAATTTATCCAAACTTTTCATTTTGATAGATTTTTACTAGTAAACAGGACAAAGATGCTAATACATACAATGATAAACAGTGTCATATCAATCCTAAATCTTCTAATTGAGGTCTATAGTTTTTATAATTGAACACAATAGGTGGCACATCATGATTTTGCCAAGTACGATGTGATACAGGATTAACATCTATGTTGATCCTGGAACATCAGTTTTGTTCGAAAATGTAATCCATACCTATTCCCTACCCCTAAACCCAAACATAACTAAATTATTCCCAAAATCAAAGGGGAATAATAGTTGGACAACAATCATGTAGAAGTGCTTAAACCTAAACGTAAGCTTAAACTTAACATAAACAGTAAACGTAATATTACATATACATATAACGTAATACTATATAACAGTAAACTTAACATAAATAATAAACATAACAGTAAACCCCCTTAATTCTGATTGGCTAATTGGAATGTTGTTTCAGGATCCACATAGATGTTAATCCAGGAACATGTCCTACTTGGTGAAATCAGGTTGGCGCAATAGGTGAGTGATTGAGATGACACAAGTGCATGTTTGCTTACAGATGAATAACATAAAGCTGGCACTCACCCTGCTGATGGAGAAAGTGATGCCAGGCTTGCCCGAGCACACACCCATGAAGCAGAATCGCAGTTGCCAGTAGAAGAGATGCTCTGCTATGAACGTAATAAGGGACAGGGCCATAGCAGCTCCCAGCATGTAGAACACACCAGCCATGTTGTCTACATCCAGCTGACTGCTCATCACCTCATTTTTCTCATTGTGGCAGATGCCAGTCAGCCACAGGGCCTCGAGTTCCTCCATCTCACCTACAAACACAGAGGTAAAAGACTGCCATTTGGTTTGCATTTGGGTTAGAAACAGAGAGTTAGTGTTTGTGCGTCTCTGAATTTCTACTTTCTGCCTCTCCATCTGTGTGTTTTTTGTACATTTGTGAGCTTTGAATGCTCTCGAGCTTTACTGTTAGCAGACGTGTCTGTTCATGTTTGTCTGTCCATGACGATTTCAATGCGTTTCAGCACTGCATTTATTTAGAGCCCCCACAAAACTGTGCACAGTAAACAAATTACGGCCTCTGTGAAGTGTAACATTTGTCATGACGGATTAATCCAGACTCACACACACACTGGAGCTCTTCTTCTCATTAATGATTGCTTATGGGAGTCACTTGAGATTTGGTTCCCAGCTCTAATAAGGGCCCTGAGGGGCCTGACAGCCCGCAAAGGAGGGACAGGAACCTGCAGGTCTGTCTTGAGGAACAAATGCAGATATTCTCAAATATTTACCTCATACTCAATAATTAAAAAAACAGACATTTAAAAGAATCCAGGCTACATCAACATTAATCCAGATACATTTGGAAAAAGGTGTTTTATTTTGAAACGTTCACTGTGAGCATTTTCAAAAAAGGTCCCAAAATGAATAGTTCATCCATAAATGAAAATTCTACCATTTACTCCATTTATCACCCTTGACTCCAAACCAGTTTGCTAAAACTGAAAACAAAAAATGTTGGAAACCTGTAATAATTCACTTCTATAAAAGCAAATACTATGGTGGTCAATGGTAACAGGTTGGGCCTCACAGTGGCGCAGTGGGTAGCACGTTCGCCTCACAGCAAGAAGGTCGCTGGTTCGAGCCTAGGCTGGGTCAGTTGACGTTTCTGTGTGGAGTTTGCATGTTCTCCCTGTGTTGGTGTGGGTTTCCTCCGGGTGCTCCGGTTTCCCCCACAAGTCCAAAGACATGCGGTACAGGTGAATTGGGTAAGCTAAATTGTCCGTAGTGTATGAGTGTGAATGGGTGTGTATGGCTGTTGCAGCTGGAAGGGCATCCGCTGCGTAAAACATATGCTGGATAGGTTGGCGGTTCATTCCGCTGTGGCGACCCCAGATTAATAAAGGGACTAAGCCGAAATTAAAATGAATGAATGAATGAATGGTAACAGGTTTCCATCACACTTCAAAATATTTTCCTATGTGTTCTACAGAAGAAATAAGCTCAAAATCGATCAACAAAAACACATCTTAATACTAGGTGTAAAAAGAAGATAGCAAAAAGTAACATTTACCTTCAAGCCAGAATAACCAATGATATCTATAGGTATAATATGCATCACACAACTAATTATCTAATGAACTTTTTTACATGACACCTTTTAGTCTATAAAAATGCTTTCAAATTGATCTACGTTGGAAAACATCTTTAAAAAGCCAATTTTTAAGACTAAAGCATCTCTGTGAAAGCTAAAAAGCAGAGCAAAAGATGCAATCCAGATTAACGTAGATGCTTCCTCAATTGGCTGCATTTCTATTACACACTAGGAACTTCAGTTGGTGACTTAAGCCTTCAAATCCGTCAAATCCCCAGCACCTATTTGAGGGTGAATGTGTGTGCGGGTGTTCGCATGCTGTGCCGGTGCATTCATGTGTACCTACATGTATATGTCACACAGTCGATGCCTTCCCAGTGTACTTTTGCGATAACACAAGCGCCCCCTTGACACTTGCAAATAGGACTCTATTCCTGCTCCTGGATCATACGTTGGCTTATATAACACACACACAACCGTACCTTAGATGCCATACCGGTGTCAGTGTACTAAACCGAGGTGCACTGCCTGCTTGTCAATATGTATATAAACACTCACTATGCCACTAATCTAATCTAACACATCCAGCTTGCAAGACATCCCCATGCATGCATGACGAATCGCTAAGTAGGGGATATATATTATATAAATCTATCTAGATGCCAATCTGAGAGGATTTTGTATGGCTGTGCCTGTATATCTATAAACTCTCTTTACAATATATCATCCTGAATGTCTAAGGTCATTAACAGTGTTTATGCATGTGTGGAGTGCATAGGGCATATTCTGCATGTGTCTTTGGATGTGCTCCAAACAGCCTGTCATCTCAGATGCTGTTTGCGAAAGAAAGGATGATATCCAGAAATGGCCTCTGGATCTGGATCACTAGTAGGTTCTGAAGGAAAGCTTTCAAATCAAACTGAATTAGAGATGGGGAGATAAACACATTTCAGTGCCATATATCTGATGCCGTTACAGTATAGCTATTACAGTATTTAACATGTCATTAGTACACTGTTCAGTGTAGCTTTTTGACATGTTTATTATGCTCACTACATCTATCTGTTCAAAACATAGTAAAGACATTATATTGTGAAATATTATATCACTATTTAAGTGAAAATTGTAATGTTTTTTTTTATTTATTTCTGTGATGACAAACATTTATAACAGTATTTTTTCCATTCTTTGTCACACGATTCTTTAGAAATGCTTTAAAATATATTTTAAAATATATTTATTATCTGTTTTTTGTCCTGTCTCTGTAATTCTGTTGCACTGTAGAAGCTTCTGTCACGAGAACATACCTGGCAGCTCTTTCTGATTCTGATTTCTGAAATATGCTGAGACGGTGCTTCAAAATATTTCTTCACAGTATTGAAAACTGTTTATATTTTTGAGGAAACATTTTATAGTTACTCTTACTTATGATCACAATAATTCATTCTTGCGGAAAAAAAAGATAGTTTAAAAAAAAAAAAAAAAAAAACTACTTTTAACTGCAAAAGTATTTTGCTTCACATTACCAGATATCATATTTCCTTATCAACAACTCTGATTTGAACATTGCATCTTTCCTAATTTTCCCCTAATATTGAATGCAGTTATATGATATATTTTAATAATCACACATACAATGTATTTGTCACGATCACCAGCGATCTAGCATTTGCAGATCGCTGGAAACTACACATCCACCACTTTAATGAACTACAACTCCCATCATGCACCTCAGACACACCAGTTCCTGATTCCCTTTGATTACACACACACACACACCTGGAAGCTCATTATGGACTAATCAGATATAAACAGCCCACACACACACATACTTTGCAGAGTTTTGTTTGCTGTAACATTTCTAAGCGTTCCCTTTTCTAGTCTTGCTGTGCTTTTGACCTTTGCCTTGTTGTGTCTGTTGTTTTGCTACCTGTATCGACCATTTTGCCTGTTAACACGACTACGCTTTTGGATTACCCTCATGCTTCTGTTTGCTCCTGCTTCACTATTGCCTGCCTGACTCAGAGTTAATAAACTGCATTTGGACCCTCACCTCCGTTATCACTCCAACTCCTAGTGTTACAGCAAACAGGCAAATATGCTAAAAATACACCTTTGATTTGACACAGTATGTTACAGTACTGTAGCTTTACATCACCTGTAATAGCTGCTAAAACCACAGTAATTGATATTATGACCAAGCATGTTATAGGATAAATCCTCCATAATTTGACGAGTACATTAATTCAATATCAGCTTCATTATGAGTTAACAGAAATGCGATTTTCACACAAAGGACGCTTTGAAAATCAGGATGCCACATTTTCACACATCTAATAGCAGTTTGTGTGGCATGCTTGTTGGCGCAACAGACAGTGTAGGCACTTGTCATCCCTTGCCAGGTATTCTTCCAAACTGTTTGCCTTTAGGGCACATTGAGAAGCATTTAAAGAAGAAGTGAATGAAGTAAACATCTCAAGCTGTGAATCCTCTACACATTCACGCCACTTTTGCAAACAGCGTTTCAGTGCAAAAAACCTGTCTTGTTCACTAACCACCCACAGTCCGTTTTAACCAGGCACTGTCTGCGATCTGTCACAGCCTTATATCCTGCTAAAACTGAGCTTTGGGCTTTGATGGTGTGGTTACTGGATTTACGTACATATATAGTAAATATGATGCTAATAAATTGGAATATATTTCTGATCTGGTTTGTGCAGTTGTGTGATCTTTACCATCTCCAAAGAGCTGCAGAATGGCGAGGTCGACTGCTCTCTTCCAGCCTGAGTCTTTCTGAATGGCAATGCCATACCCTGTAGTAGCGAAGATGTAACCACTGCCAATGGTCACCAGCTTACAGCCCTCATCACGTCCGGCCATGTAGTTCAAGACCGCTGCATCATATATGAATGCATCCAATTTACTTAACAGGAGGAGGGAGAGGAACATTGTTAGAATGCTGGCAAGCCTTTATGAAAAATAAAACACTGCCAAACACATTTGTGTATAATGTAGTAAATGTTAAAATGAACATTAGGATTAATCAATTAAGTATTATACAATATTAGTTTACTAACTTGTTATTAATGTATTTAACTAATATAAACAAATGGAACTAAACTGTAAAACAGTAGTTTTAAATAATCAGTATGTTCATTATTATTATTATTATTATTATTATTATTTTCTATCATTAAGACTTTTTACATAAACAGTTTGAATAGCACTTTTAAAAAAGCATCACATGGTACAAAAACTCTCAATAAACATACAAAGCCGACTACATCTGAATATGGTCTGCCCTGTTGAGATCACACGGCCAGCTAAAAACTATTTACTTTAACCTAGTAACCATTAGTGTTCATCCAGGACGTCATATTGATCAGCACAAAATAAAAAGAACAAAAAAAAAACAATCTGCCCCTTTAAAATGTCCACTTTTAGTACTGATATAAGAAAGAATCACAGGAAGCAGTTTCAGGATGAATCCATCAATCAGCATCTTCAAACAATGCCCCTCCAGGATGCCTCATTTTGATGCTATTATCAGTCCAGATTTCACCACCCACGCACACATACAGACACACACACACACACACCTCCCCATCTTCCCCTTTTATTCTCCTCCTTATATTCTTATATGCAGATATCATCTCTCTCTTTTGTTGTTTCTCACCCCGACTTCAGGCTGTGAAGGGCCTCATTTACGTTCTTCTGATGGAAGCTGGTCATATAACTGTGCATCTCCTTGTAGTTGTTCCTTATGTTTCTCTCAGTGCTGCCATTGGGCACCGTACCGAAGCGGAATGGAGGGGAGAAGTCATTCGGATGTTGAAACTAGAAAAGAGAGACAGAAAAAAATAAAAATTTATATATATATATATATATATATATCTCAGCAGTGTCCACATTGTCAATGAACGCTCAAGAGACAAAGTGCAAGGAGAGGTGTCATTTCAAAAAACCCTCAAAGATACAAGAGATCTCTTTTTTTATCTCCTCCATTCATAATAGAACTATTTCTCGTGTAAACACTTGGACTATGTTCTCTAGACACTCTAGCTTTGCCAGACATAAAAAGTAAAGCATGACTTAGAGTAAAAACTAATTCTCACCACATCAATTATTAAACAGACTACAGCACCCTCTCAAAGTCAAGTCTTGTTTTCTGTTTCAGAGCGGTGGACTAATTCACATTAGCCCAATTCTTTCCCCCATGCAAATATATGACACACACACACAAACCTAAATTACAACAAAAACCAGTCAGCATGTGGTTGCCCAAATGTGTTACCAGCCATTGGAAGATAATAAAAACTAGTAGCAGGATGTCATATGCAAAACTGCCGCATGGATTCACTTCTGAACAAACATTACTCAAGATTGGGATGTTTTTATTCTTTTTTTATAGGTTATTTCATTAACTCATGTCATTGGTTTAGCCAGAAACTGACATGTTGGATCCCACAAACTAAGCAGTGTTTTAATGTTAAAGTAATTTAAATAATTTAATGTAACTCCAAAATTAAAACTCTGTCATCATTTATTCAACATCCGAACTGGTTTGAATTCCTTTTGTTGAACACAAAAGAAGATATTTTAAAGAATGTTTCATATCATTATTTTTCATACTATGGATGACAATGGCTACCAGATTCCAATAGTATTTCAAAATATCTTCACTTTTTGTCTTGTTTCTAGTCTAAATATTTTAAAATTCTTAAATCAAGAAGCATTTTCTAGACGAGGGGTTCAAACAGTTTTCAGCCTGCGACCCCCAAAATGCCAGTGACTCGCAACCCCCAATATTCTCTGAGGTGCTTATAAATATATAAACCACATACCAATAGGCCCAAGTCTATTTATCGTTTAATTTTGGAGATCGCCACTCGAAGACCATCCTCCATGTTCAGTTGTGGCCTGTATTCATTTTTAATGTACGTGAGTGCCATAAAGGTGTCAGAAAGTTTAACCTGATGCCATAAAATCAATGGGTTGCATCTGACGCTATTGCTGTGTCTTTAATATAACAATCACCCCAGGGGTCGCAAAAAAATCAAAAGGCTGATGGCTTTTTTATTACATGTTGTTTTTTTATGTTTATTAATAACATGTTAACAATGTTACTATTAACTACTATTTGTTCTTCGGTAGGTTATGGATAAAATATGGTCATTCTAATATTTTAATTAAATAAATTAGATTTTTGGAAATCGCCAATCGACCCCCCCCCTTATTGTTCCACGATAATATCCCAAAAATAAGTGAGTTCCTTCTTAAAACAAGCTAAATAATATACCACTGGGGTAAGGAAAATAATATTGTTTTTCCCTTTGAGATAAGATTATTTTTTGCTTACCCCATTGGCACTTATTTTTGGCATATTATTTCTTAAAATAAGACTATATTTTTTGCTTGTCTAGAAAATGCTTCTTGATTTAAGAATTTTTAGATATTTGGACTAGAAACAAGACAAACATCTAGGTAAGAAACATCTTTTGTGTTCAACAACCATAACAAACTCCCATAAAGGTTTGGAAGCACTTGAGGGTGAGTAAATGGTGAGTAAAATTTCATTTTTGGGTGAACTTTCCATTTAAAGCACCAGAAAACACTCAAATGACTCACTCATCATTGTCTCTGCACATTAAACTGAGACACAAGAACATACTATGACATCATGAAATTACACAGTCAACCTTAAATATTGCATCATTTATCGGTCTATGCAAATTAACCTTAGCAGTTTAAGGATAAAATCATGTCTATCAAGTCAGGTCACGTTCAGTTAAGGTGAAAAAGAAAAACATTTCTTTTCATGTTCGAGAGTTATAATAGGTGAAATATTTTGACAGTAGGACAAATGTGATCAATGAGAACTATATTTTTAATGACACCCATGCTTCACTTCGCTCATGCTGTTGAAATTCGACCAAAGCCTGTTACCTTTTTATCGCTCAGGCCAGTCACCTGGTCCACATATTCCTCTTGAATCATAAATGCAGCCAGGTTGGCAGTGTAGCTGGCCAGGAAAATCACAGCGAAGAAGGCCCAGACCGAGACCATGATTTTGCTAGTAGTGCCTTTGGGGTTCTGCACGGGGACAGAGTTATTGAAGACCAAACCCCAAAGAAGCCAAATAGCTTTTCCGATGGTGAAGGAGGGACCGCCAGGCTCTGATGGAGTGTAAAGAGGTAGAGAAATTGAAATAGGAACTTATTATGGTTTAATTTAATAGGAATCAGAGAGGAGTAAAAGGGCAGATTAATCATATCTACTAAAAATAGCCATAAATGAAATTATCAGTTTTGAACGTTTTATATTCAAGGTGTATATAATCAATGAATTCCCATTTAACACAAATTAATGTCAAATAACGGATATTCATATTTGAATTTTCCAGTGTTTTCACCAACCCAGGCTCATTCTGAAAACGTACCGCTATATACATTTCTGAAGAGCGCCAAATACGTCCCAGGAGGTACGTTTCTTTGTAGTTTTTGTTTTCGCGAACTCACTAGAGGCCGCTGTGTACGCTTTTTGAGATCTTAAATTTCTTATGCGAGTGCTATTCAAGTCTGCTGTTCTCATGGAAATCCACCAGAGGCCGCTGTCGACTGACTGACTGACTGACCGATGGACTGACCCACCCTCCTCAGTGTTTTCAAATGCAATCCAGAAAAATAAAAGCCCTTGTGGAAGCTTGATTAATACCACATTTTCAGATTTTATCACATTCTTACCCTGTTATTTACTTTTTATTTTATTTAAGTTTATTTTATTTTTTGGCTTTTGTTTTACCTGCTTTCTGGAACCATTCTTCGCCGGACTCGAACCCCATCGTCATGATCAACTCCTTTTGCGTCTCAAGTCCGACGACATACATGGAGAGCTAACTGGACAAACTGGTAACAGCGGGAAAGCATCCAATACGTGGGAAAAGTAACGGCGTCATACCACCCCATAGCATACGTTTTAAAAACAAAATGCAGCCATACGTACTTCTGGCTACATAATTCGCAATCTCCAGAAATTTATATAGGGCTACTTTTTCAGAATAAGCCTATGTTGGTTTTCACCGTGAAACTTAAATGTATTTTTGTAAATATAAATTCATTTTGATTTTGATGGTGGCAACACACTGCAGTAAATTTGAGACAGAGGCAAAATAAAAGTGAAAAATCTACAATATCTGCTGAACTTGTGATACTTGAGAGTTTCATGTTTGGGTATAAAAGGAGCATCTCAGTCTTTGCATCATGGAAATTGGATCATGGTTTATCATTTTGTTCCAAACTTCATCTTCAGAATAATCAAAAATCACGTTTCTCATCAATATTAATTGTAAATAAAACTATATTATAAAAAACAGCATATCATTATATCACTTTTAAAATGGTTAGAAAGCAAAGGGATTAATGAATATGTCTTGTATCAAATGTATACGGCTGTTAGATATAAGGGTGAAAGATTTATGTGTATGTATGAATGTGTGTGTGTGTTCAGACCTCGTCCGTCTGCCAAGCAGCGATTATAGCCGACAGGACTGAAGTACTCAAAGACGAAGACAGCCACGGCTGAAACTATCAACAGCATAACGAACATCATTACCCACACATCAGCGCTGAAGGGCTCTGAGAGCACAGGAAAAGAGAGGGAAGAGAAACTATTAATGAAGACTGGACTTGAATCTGGAATTTACTCTTAAATCTCAATGAAGTGTGTATTTAGTACTTACCTAAAAAGGCCGATGGAGAAACTGTGCCATTGCTACGAGACACCATGACACTGATCCCGGTCTCGATGAAGGGCACTGAAAAGTCAATCACCTCTGACCTCTCTTCATTTATGGTCAGAGAGCCCACTGCCATGTGGGCATTCTTCAGCACCACCTAGACATGAAGAAAAGGGACAGTTAAAGCCTGCTGACGCCAAGGGTATTGACCAATGTATGATTCGCACCCAATGTATAATTCCCACCCATGACTATAATTCCCAACAATTATTTATCATTTGAAAATATTGAAGGGTCCATACCAAAACTTTGTAAGGGGCTCTCTGTCATTAAAAACCTTCAAATGAGCCTAAACACTTTAAGTGCAAGACTACAAGATATAAACAAATCTATTTAAAATCAGCACCAAGACATTGTTGTAATTGTCACAACCTCCATCATGTGTGCTGTGTTTTTGTTCATTCCCTATGGTCTGCTAGTTGCCCTGGGCCCTGTGCCACGCCCTGATTAGTTGACATAGTTACCCTTGTTAGTTGCCCCAGTGATTAAAGGAACACTCCACACAGTTTCTTGACTATTATGCTAGAATGAGAGTATAGTTTCTAGAAATATTGGCCAAGAAAATGTTCATTTTTCATTGGCTTTATTACACGATGTAAATAACTACAGAAGACTTGGAAAATTATCAAAACTCTTGAATTTTTTTAACAAATGCTAGTGGTCAAATCGGGCCTCACAGTGGCGCAGTGGGTAGCACGTTCGCCTCACAGCAAGAAGGTCGCTGATCGCTGGTTCGAGCCTCGGCTGGGTCAGTTGGCCTTTCTGTGTGGAGTTTGCATGTTCTCCCTGTGTTGGCGTGGGTTTCCTCCGGATGCTCCGGTTTCCCCCACAAGTCCAAAGACATGCGGTATAGGTGAATTGGGTAAGCTAAATTGTCCGTAGTGTATGGGTGTGTATGGATGTTTCCCAGAGATGGGTTGCAGCTGGAAGGGCATCCGCTGCGTAAAACATATGCTGGATAAGTTGGCGGTTCATTCCGCTGTGGCGACCCCAGATTAATAAAGGGACTAAGCCGAAATGAAAATGAATGAATGAATGAATGGTCAAATCTGATTCAATTCATCATGCTAAGCAAAAAGTGGCCATGCCAGAACAAGAAATTGGTTGAATTAATTGGTTAAAAAATGATACAAGCCAACTGATTAACTCTAGGAGATGAGCCTTTTTCCAAAAAAGGTGGAGTGTTCCTTTAATTGTCTCCAACCCCTCGGATACATTGTCTGCTTGTTAGCGTCTTTGTTTCACTCAGTGTTTGTAAGCTGTTTACTGTGTGCGGTTTTTTTTTGTAGTGATGGGTGAAATAAAGCCTTTCAAAGCTTTGAAACAACTGATTCACAAAATGATTCACTAACGGGGTGGGTTGTGATCTGAGTGAATGCACATAATTAATGTGGATTTTATGGTTTTCAAGATGAATATTCAAGAAGTTTCGAAACAGTAATAACGTATCGAAGCCCCATTTACTGAAATCACGTGATCTTGCAAATTTGATACAAACTCAGATCCGCTGATTTAAAACAAAAGTTTTTGAAGCTTCATGAAGCAGTGCTTCGAAAGAAGCAATCACCAGTTCTTTGTGTACCTTGTTTGGTTTTCTTTATTAAAATATCTTGCATTTAGATCTCTGCCTGCTTTCCAGCCAACAGTAACTTTTGAAGAAAAAAATGATGAGATGGATGAGGTCTTTCTAGTGAGGATGTGTTGAGCATCTATGTTTGCACACACATCAGTTGGAATATATTTTGAAAGGTTGTGAATTAGACTGTGTGTGTGTGCTGCTAATGTACATGTAAAAAAAACATTTTGGGCATCTGTTCATTCAAAGCAGTTTCACATTTAACAAACAACAATGAAACAGTATTATAATAAGATAAAATAGTCAAATACAATAAATTAAATTTAAAAATACAACTTTCCCTACTAAAATATTCCACTACATCACAGCCATTAAAAAATCTAATGTAAAAAAAGTCTGTATAGTCTTCAGAGTATGAATTAAATATACCCTGACTCTTTTTAAAGCTTTTGTAAGGAGCAGTGAATAATTCTTTTGTTTTCTTCTGGATCATTAGGCTGCTGTCACTTTAAGACTGAATGCACAGATCTAATAAACTGACAAGCATTCAACTACTTTCCAAACTCTTTTTGTTCACTCAACACTCTTTACTGACATTGTGTAAGTGAAAACTTGCTAAAACAGACATTTTTTATCTATGTGTGTGTGCGTATCTGTCTGAGTGCATGCCCAAAGCCCAAAGTAGCCTGTACTTGTCCATGTTTCGCTCCGTCACGATTCACACACACACACACACACACACACACACACACACACACACACACAC
>CAIGQW010054073.1:1635999-1680129 GCA_903798125.1 Danio choprae | reverse complement strand
CACACACACACACACACACACACACACACACACACACACACACACACCTGGGGAACAGCTTTCTTTCATAGCTCAATATGCTTTTAACTCTTTTTTTTGTATCAAACTTGTTCTTTAATGGAAAGTAACAGAATGTGCCAGTGTGCCTTCGTAATGTAAAAGTAAAAAGTAAAATGATATAAATTGTACATTCACATTTTCTAATCAGCATGAGATCACAATCCAACAAAAGTGCTGATGGGATTGGAAAGTTCTGCAAGAGATGTACCAACAATGCGCAAGTTAAAGAAAACAGACATTTACTGTGTAGCACATTAAGCATTACAAATTATGTTGCCAAGAGTTATTGATAATAAGGTACGGATAAGATAACACAGGCCCAAAATTAATTAAGTCTGCTTTTTTTAGGAGAAATACCAGTAAACCATCTGACGACTGCAAACCTCTGTAAACCATGTTGCATTATTTATTTAAATACTGTCTTCCCATCAACTTTGTGTCTAAAAGGGATTTTATTTTCATTTTTGTGTCATTTTTGCCACTAGAGGGTGCATATTCACAACAATCAAAGTTGCATCTTGATGATGCCGTGAGTCAGTGTGGAATTATGGGAGTTGTGGTCTTCATTTTCATCAATGAGATAAAGTATTCAACACTTGTCATGGTAGTATGAAAGAGAGTAATGCTGAAAGTCATGGAAGCGTAACAAGACGCTGAAGCAACTTCTGATGAGAGATGAGCATGACGTGGCACAAAAGCAGCAGAGCTTTTATTATGCCACAGTCCTCTGCTTCCTGTTTGATCACACAGGGTAGAACCAGCGCTGTTTTATTATACTAAATACGTTTTAAGATTCTGTTATAACGCTGTTCTCTGTGGTTCTATTCAACTCAAGTTTATTTGCATAGCGCTTTTCACAATAATCAGTGTTTCGAAGCAGCTTTACAAAAGGTGCATTACAATCAAATTCAGAAACGTTAAGGTTATTAGTTTCCTATACTAACTTTATTAGTTATTAATAACTTTGACTAATTAACTAGTAACTAATAGCTTTTAATAGTTAAAGTTTTTATATATAAACATAGTTACATACAACATATTAATGAATCTTTGGTGTTTCCTTGTTTTCTATAAAACTACAAAACTAACTGGAAATTGAGTGTGTGTGTCATCATTAGTGTTAGGGCTGTGCGGTTAATCGAAATCGAATAGCAATCGCGATTTGAAACGTTGCGATTAGCTAACAAAAACAGGTCATTTGTAAGAGCTGTCGCAAAATTGTTGCCACAGCACGAGGAAATACAACAACCAGCACCTAAAAAAGCACCACAGGCGGCTATATGAGGAGTGTCTTGCTAAAAAGTCATCTAAAAGTATTGCCAGTGACACTCAAGCTC
Organism: Danio choprae; assembly: GCA_903798125.1. Taxonomy (NCBI): domain Eukaryota; kingdom Metazoa; phylum Chordata; class Actinopteri; order Cypriniformes; family Danionidae; genus Danio; species Danio choprae. The sequence continues at coordinate 1,678,732 of CAIGQW010054073.1, read as the reverse complement.
AATTTCAGAGTTGTTTGCAGCTGTTACACCATATGAAAAATCATCAAAAAAGGCACCAGGAGATAACTAACGTCATAACTCACTGCTGTTTGCTCTAGAGAAAATTTGTTTTTAATTTCTGAATATTTAAAAACAAATTTGAATAAAAGTTACTATCTTTTCAGTTCCTTTTTTAACCAACATTTTAGCTACGATACAGAATATTGAGCTGAAGCTTGAAAAAAAAAAAAAAAATGAAATCGCAAATCGAAATTGCAATATCTGATTAAAAAAAATAATAAAAACGCAATTAGATATTTTCCCCAAATCACACACTCCTAATTAGCGTGGCAATTTCTCTGGATCTGAACATTCTTTGAGACATTTAGGAAAACGTACACAAGTCAGCCAAATATATAACAATGTTGTAGTGGCTTTTGGAGATTCATTCATTCATTCATTTTCCTTCAGCTTAGTCCCTTATTTATCAGGGGTTGCCACAGCGGAATGAACCGCCAACTATTCCAACATATGTTTTAACCTATTACTAGAAAACACCCATACACTCACATTCACACTCATACACTATATGTATGTATATATGCATGTGTTTTGACTGTGGGGGGAAACTGGAGCATTCGGGGGAAACCCACACCACCACGGGGAGAACATGCAAACACCACACAGAAATACCAACTGGCCCAGCCAGGACTCGAACCAGCGACCTCCTTGCTGTTAGGTGACAGTGCAAATCACTGAGCCACCATGCCGCCACTTTTGGAGATTTTAATGAAAACATTCAGACATATTGTTCCTTTAAATTAAGCCACAAAAACCATTGTCCCTGCCTTTTTAGCGCTAATGTTTCATTGTCTGCATTTAATATCTTGACAATCATTTTTAATGCCCCCCAAAAAGAGAATAAATCTGACCATATATCCTCTTTGAGAGCAAGTTGTGTATTTTTTCTCATATTTAAAGTTATCATTCTTGTTGTGCACAGACGTTCATATTGAACTTGGACTAGTCCAGGCCTGCCACAGAGAGGTGGAAAAAATAACAGTGTCAGAAGAAAAAAGGTGAAACAAAGACAAAACAGGAGCCAGTGAATGAGAAAACCGTGAAAAAAAACAACACCAAGACAAGCAGAAATCAGGTTACAGTATTTCCTACAGTGGGTCGCAGTAGCTTTTAATAGCTGTTTCTCCTTCTTTTCAACCTTTCCCTAATCGCCACTTCCCCAAACCCATCACTTGTCTAGGTATATTTAGAGTTACATATACGGGCCTCCGGTGATATATGAAAATGGGACAAAACAGAGGCGATTGTACGCTACAGAATGGCTCAGTCTATATGAGAGCCACTTGAGGGCCCACAGAGCCGGATCCATTTAGCCTCAAGGGCCGCACACCTAATTTTTACAGTGCCTGTGTTATATTAATGAGGCTGCTGAGTACTATACACTAGCACAGGCACACATAAAAACTTAAATCTCTTCTGTTATAATCAATGAAGCTGTACTGTAAGCACCCGTCTGTGGCGCGGTTTGCAGACTGTAGTATAGATTTCATCTTTGGGGCTGATTTTATTTTAAATTGCACTGTAGATTTACAATGCAGAAAAAAATGAGGGCCACAAAAATGCCCTGTGGGCTGAATTTTGAGTAGTGCTATTCCATATCCTGTTTTCTTTCTCAGTTTTTTTTTATTTTAAAATATGAGACTATATTTTGCATATTTGCTCGAGTGTGTTGTTTTATAGCATCTTTCTCTGAACATGAAAGTGTCTTGGAGCATCAAATCTCGTAAAGACATTAAGTCAACATAACACAAGCTACTAAAAGTCTGTGCCTCCAAATGTGGTGCGGTTCTGAGAGTATTCATATGACTGGGGCGGAAAGGAAACGGCATAACATTCATTCCAACTGTGGATTTACATATGATCCGGTAACTCACATTATTTCTCATCTGAATTAATGCACCAGCTGTATTTTCCCTTGGGCTTGTGCAAACACACTTGCTCACATTTTCTCTCTCTTTCACGGTTCAGATTTTCATTTTTTTGGGAAATAATATATAAGCAGAAATCCAGAGATTCTCCAGAACCATGTACTAGTTATTATTGTACTGTCCATTGCAAGCAGGGTGATTACTACTAATAACTACTAAACTAAAACGAATTAAAATAAGAAATATTAAAATAAGCAACTGAAATAATGTAAACATGAAAAACTATTTCATAATACATTTGTAAAATTAATTTGCAGTTAATATTTATGTCATGTCCCTTGTATCTTCAGTCTATATATTTATAATATATAGTTAGAATGTCATTTTTAGTTACCTTATATTTAATTTATTTATTTGTATATATTTATTAGGTAACACTTTACAATAAGGTAGTATTAGTTAATGCATTTACTGACATGAACTAACAATGAAAAATACATTGATTACAGTATTTGTTCATGTTTGTTAACATTAGTTAATGAAAATACAGTTGTTCATTGTTAGTTCATGTTAACTCACGGTGCATTAACTAATGTTAACAAGCATGAATTTGGATGGTAATAATGCATTAGTTAATGCTGAATGATGATTAATAAATGCTGTACAAGTTCATGTTAGTAAATATATGAACTAATGAAATCTTATTGTAAAGTGTGACCATTTATTATATATTTTTATTAAATTAAATAATTAAATTTTGTTTACTGACAGCATATTTTAGTTAATATATATATGTATATATATATATATATATAAACATATATATATATATATAATTATTTAAATTTATATAAATTTATATATATATATAACAAATATTTTATTATATTGCAGTTAATATTTATGTAAAGTCCCTTAAAGTCTATTTATTTATAATATTTTCGCTTTTATTACTGTTTAGAATTTAATTTTCTTTTGAATGTTTATTAGCTTTTGTTGTATTTTTTTTAAATGTCTGTTTTGTGAAGTTTTATATTAGTCTAGTTACCTTATTTTTTATTTATTTATTTTTATATAATTATTATATATTTTTATTAAATTAAATAATTCATTCATTCATTTTCATTTCGGCTTAGTCCCTTTATTAATCTGGGGTCGCCACAGCGGAATGAACCGCCATAAATTAAATAATATATTTTTAATTTGTATATTCATTCATTCATTTTCTTTTCGGCTTAGTCCCTTTATTAATCTGGGGTCGCCACAGCGGAATGAACCGCCAACTTATCCAGCATATGTTTTATGCAGTGGATGCCCTTCCAGCTGCAACCAATCAAAGGGAAACATCCATACACACTCATTCACACACATACACTACGGCCAATTTAGCTTACCCAATTCACCTGTACCGCTTGTCTTTGGACTGTGGGGGAAACCGGAGCACACAGAAATGCCCACTGACCCAGCCGAGGCTCGAAGCAGCGACCTTCTTGCTGTGAGGCGATCGTGCTACCCACTGCGCCACCGCGACGCCATATATATATATATATATATATGCATGTATATTACTTTATTTTTATTGAGAACTTTTAAAAATTTTACAACAGAACATTTTACATTCAAAAATATACAATTTTACAATAATAAACTCCTTCACTACCACCTCTTCATAGTTTTCAAGATAATTTGTAATAAGGTCTTTTGGTATATGGTTTCCTTAAATAATATTTAAGTGAATATAATATTCCAAAATAATTTTAGTTTCATAGTTTTAATAGTATTAAACTTTTCAAACGGTTTTGATAGAAATATTATTTTTAATATAATAACCATCCATACTATATATAGTGTGATGAAACCAAAGCATAAATTATGATAAGCTTCCCTCTCCATCATCCATAAGTATGACCGAATACCAGCAGGATCTCAGATGATAAACAACATGTTCAAAACCAGTAAATCAGACATTTTTTTACTGAGTGTATATCGATACTCACCTCTCCAACCATGCCGTTCCATGTGCCGTTGATCTTCTTGCCGTGTTTCCCATTGGTCACCAGGTAAAGATCATAGGTGAATTTGACAGACTTGGCGATCTTCTTGAGGATGTCTATACAGAAGCCCTTACAACAGCGTTTAATGTAGATCCCTGAATCTCCTGTCAGATTTCTAACGGAAGAAAAGCAGTGAGAAGATTAATGTTGGCACAGAAAGTTTTTTGTTTTTTTGTTTAAACAGAGAAGACAGCATTTAACAAATTTAGCCTCTGCCGTACATCCATTTCATCATAAATCTCCGTCTGTAGAAATCAATCAATGAGCCAAAATAACATCAGAATGACTAATGACCACTGCACTGACTATTGCATTGACTACAGCAGAGCAAGGCGATTTAAATTTGTCAAAATGCACATTCATCTCGGATCATTTCTCACAATAAATGAGTTTTAGCTCTAATTTATTACAACAGTGCTAAATGGATTTAACACTAAATTGATAACATTATTTTACAAGCAGTCTTAAAGAGAGACACGAGACACCAGTTTTAATCCAGAAATGCATCAGTGTTTTACAATATGAAATACACCGCACGCTCGTACTCTATGATATCATCTCGTCCTGACAGTGACGGAGCGCCCTGAACGGAGGATCTATACTTAGAGCTTTCATCAGACAAATCAGCATTTTGTCGGTCAGGATTAATGACCGATCTCATGCGATGACTGATTTTAGATATTAGATTTTAGATAGTTCACCTGTATTGTGTAGTTCATCTTGTCATGGTTAAATAAATCTTTATAGACCTACAATAAGGTATGTCGGAGACCATTGAAAATGCATATATTTGGCAGTTTACTAATTCATTGTAATTGTTTTAATTGAAAAAATTATATTACATAGTCTCTGTTGTGTTTTTCAAGTCATTTAAGGCTTCTTAAAGACTTTAAGACGAATTAAATATAGGGAAATATATATACGTAGTGGTATATATAACAAGTATATACGTATATATATATATAACATAAGAAACATGAAAATGGCAAAAAATAATATAGAAATAACTATTTTTCTATGTATATATGTATATATATATATATATGTGTATATATATATATATATATGTAGTAATGTAATGTATTAGTAATGTATGAAATAAAAACTCTTTTTTCAGAATAGGAATGATTAAAATATAAATTATTATTGTTATCATAAACATACTATATTTTTGTCTTTTTTTAAATTTTTCTTAATTTTAAAATTTGCTCCCACTTTATATTAAGTGGCCTTAACTATTATATACTTGCACTGAAATTAATAATTTGTTACAATGTACTTATTGTGTAAGTACATGTTTTTGCATTGTACTTATGTTTTATTAAATACCTGCATGTAATGACAGCTTTAATAATATTTGTAATTACATTTATAATTACACTGTTGACTATCCTTTACATCTTAACCCACCCTTAAACCTATCCATACCACCAAACCTTACCCTAAAACTACCAGTTTCCCACCTCAACAGCACTGGAAGTCTTCTGCAATACACATGAAGTACATTGCATTTATATTTTGATGTTAGTACATAATAGTTAATGTCACTTAATATAAGTGGAACCAAAGATTTCCTTTTACATATGTATAACAACTTTGTTAACATTTTAAGTAATCAAAATTGATTATGTTTAATTATTTCAGTTTTCTCCTCAAATTTTAGACCTCTTTAAAAATTGAGACTGTTCTTGTGCCACTTATATGTTTTAGACTTTGTAAACTGAATTAAAGGACCAGGATAATATTTTGAGACTCATGTTTTAATCAATTATGTATTATATATAATTGATTATTATTTACACTTTATGGTTTCAGTTTGCTCCTCAAATTTTAGACCTCTTCAAATCGAGACTATTCTTATACCACTTATTTTAGACTTATATATATTTTTAGACTAGAACTGAATTGAGGACCAGGATAATAATCAAAAATAAGCAGAATATTTAGTCAAAGCCTTAATATCGTCCCCTATCCTGTGGTTTATTTACGGTTTCAATCACATGTTGAGACTCATGTTTTCATCAGTTACGTATTATAATTATACATTATTATTTACACTTTTTGGTTTCAGTTTTCTCCTCAAATTTTAGACCTCTTGAAACTGAGACTATTCTTATGCCACTTATCTATTTTAGACTTTGTATAGCTGTAAATTGAATTGAAAGACCAGGATAATAATCAAAATAAACAAAACATTTACTTGAATCTTAATACTTGGAATTTCCCAAAGATTTACAGTTTATTTACAGTTTCAATTACATTTTGAGACTCATGTTTTCATTGCATTCCTATATTTTGGAGTTCACTGTATTGAATTAATTCTTAAATCTGTTCAGTTTTCAATCTATCACTCAAATGTCTATTGCAAAATCTGAAATGACTGTGAAATTCAGCAGCACATTTCCCAGAAAAAGGCTAGTACTGTATTCTCACTGGAGTTTGAGCTGTTTTCGGCAGGGGACTGTATTCCTCATGCAGGTGCCGCTGAGGGGATCAACGTCCTCCACAATAACGAACGGAGCCTCCTCCAGTGTGACGATGGACAGGTGGTCGTCCTCGCGCTCCTCGGCGTCCGAGTACAGCTCGAAGCGGGGCCACACGTGGTACTTCATTGCCAGAGACCCGTTCTCCCATTTACCGACCTGCGAAAGTGCAAAGAGGCCCGAGATGAGAGCTGAAGATGAGAGACGGATAACAAGTGAGATAATGAGAGGGTGTTGAGGTTGAAGTGGCTGAGATTGGATTAGTGCGGGCTAGATTTGAGGACGGCTCAAATCCTGAATTAAGATAAAGAGAGATAAAGAGTAAATGAAGGCTGATAATTACATCAGAGAGCTGTGCAGTCACGAGTTAAAGGGGCTATTCTGTATGTGAAAAAGAAATGCACGTAATAATAACTTTTTATTGACAACGTGTGAACGGCTAAGTTAAAAACCAGATCTTCCCCTACTTCACAGGTTGTCTATGGAGGGTTGCGGACTGATTTTTTTTCTCATAAAAAGGATTAGTATCTTATTATTTTTGTACTGTGGTGGAGAGACAATGGATTCATTCAAAATAGAGTCCAAAATATGTCTTATAATTAAACATAACACTGTCATTTCAAGCCGTGTGCTTTACTTGAGGACATTGTGTTATTTATTTTTTCACTGTTAATGACAGCATGCATTTAGGAACAAAGGATTTAGGATTTTTTTATATTTTCTTTTATTTTTGCCAAATCTATTTTACACTAGGTACAAAGAATGACACTGAGAAACGTTCAAGACCGAAATGTCTCAGTTGAAACCCATTATATCTGCAGTATTTCATCTCAGTGCCTTTTAGGAAAAAGGTCATACGTTCTTTGTTAACGTGCTTTCATTTTGTTGGCAAATCTTCAACATTTTACCTGTTAAAAATCTAAAATGTGTGATATTTGGGTGCATTTTTTTCAGGTTTGTTCTGTGGAGCAAATAATGTTTTATTTATTTTTTCTGCTTTTGTGCACAGGCATTAGGTAAACTGTATTTAAAGGGTTAACATCTTTAAAATGATTTTTGGTAGTTATCCTCAGGACCGATGCTAGTAAAGAAACTCATGTTGGTAAAAGTGGAAATAGTTTTTTTTTAATACTATATTTTTTATGATTAGTTTTTGACATGGACATTTGTACTCTATTGAACTTTGTGTAACTTTTTAAGTTGATGCTCAAAGGTTAATTACGTCATCTGTCAGCCTGATGCCCGTGAACAGAAAAAATAATTTACACTTGGCTGTATTTATCTAAACATTGAATATACCTTAAAATAACAGTGTCGTTTCAAACCTTGTGCATTCTTATAGACATTTTTGTGTGATTTATTTTTGACTGTTAATGTAGACAGCATGCATTTTGACAAAAAGATGTATTTTTATTAAATGTTTTGTATTTCCTTTGCACTTTTTACACTACAAAATATTACACTGAGAAACGTTCAAGACCGAAATGTCTCAGTTGAAACCCATTATATCTGCAGTATTTCATCTCAGTGCCATTTAGGAAAAAAGGTCATATTTTCTGTTAACATGCTTTCATTTTGTTGGCAAATCTTCAACATTTTAACTGTTGTAAAAATATGTACTATTTTGGTGCTTTTTTCAGGTTTGGTCTGTGGAGCAAATATATAGTTTTTGTTTTCTGGTTTTGTCCACAGGCCCCACAGGCCCAAACCAGTGTTTCTCAACCACGTTCCTGGAAGACCACCAGCTCTGCACATTTTCCATGTCTCCTTAACCAAACACACCTGATTCAGACCATCAGCTCATTAGTAGAGACTAAATGACCTGTAATGGGTGTGACAGACCAAGGAGACATCCAAAACATGCAGTGTTGGTGGTCCTCCAGGAACGTGGTTGAGAAACACTGATGTAAACTGTATTTTAAAGGGTTAAAATCTTTCAAATGAATTAATTTATGGTAGTTATCATGAGGACTGAATTTCTGAAATTCATGTTGGTAAAAGTGGAAATAATTTTTTTTAATATTATACTTTTATGATTTTTGTCATGGACATTTCCTCTATTAAAGTATGTGTAACTTTTTAAGTTGATGAACAGGGGTTAATTACATCATCTGTCAATCATCTGTCATTTTCTCACTGCTGTCATTTTTTTGTCTTTGTTGAAAGTAAAGCAATCAGCATATATTTACATATTCATCTAAACATCGAATATACCTTATAATAACAGTGTCATTTCAAACCTTGTGCATTCTTATACACATTTTTTGTGTGATTCTTTTTGTGTGACTGTTAATGTAAACAGCATTTTTATCGGATACATATAGATTTTTCAGAGAGGACACGTCTAGGTGTAGGTTAAAAGCCTATTTCTGCAAAGTTATTTCCGGCATCTTTTTATTTTTAAGTGAAAATTTTTAAAGAACATTGTGGTAAGTATATCAGGAAATGTAATCATGTTCAGTCTCTTAATTACACATTCATTAGTGCAGTTCACTCAAAATCTGCGTGAACCAAAAAATGCTGAGACTTTTTTTATTTCAGTATGCTGATATACTTCCATCTGAAAAGAAATATTGAATAGGGACAGGGCTTTCTTTTTGTGAATCATTCCCTCATAGCAAGCTAAAGGTAAAAGGGGCGTGGTTAAGAATATTGTGGCTGAAGCAGTCAAACTGACGTCAACAGCGAAACCCAGCCTCTCCAAACGTAAAAAGCAAATGGTCAGACTTTAATTAAAGATTACCAAAACTAAAAAAAAATTCAGTAAATTAACTTGCACAAATTAATCGTTCACTTATTCATATAAACTTTGTCATTTTTGATTTCATGCATATACTTTAATGCCCCCTGGTGTCACTAACAATTTCTGAATGGTTTCTGAATTATAAAAATATTCCCTTTAAGAGAAATCAAAAGATGAGAGACACCCACCCTTTCGTACTGCCTCTCCTTATTTAACAGTATAATAACCAACTTTGGGTGCATCTGAAAACCGTCCTCGCTGAAGGAGAGGTTGCGTCCTTCAAACGTCACATTCATGAGATACCTGAAGAGAAAACGAAGAGAATATATCACATCAAGCACATCTGGTGGTTGGTTATTAAGAAGACAAAGACGTGTGTGCAGCATGAACATGTTTAGAGCAATTCGAAGAAATCTTCAGGATCTCTCATTGTCAGCATTTTACATGGTTTTCTAGTGTGGGGGTTTCTGCGCACAATACATCCACACATGTCCACACACATTTATAATGCAGGAAAGCAGGTTTGTTGCTAGAGGCTATGGCAAATGGTATTCACAATGGCAAATGTGAATCTGGCAGCCTCCTGGTCAGAAAACCATTATTATGACTTTTAAATCCACTCAGCGGAAGAGACTTGAGGAATTGCCATTGCTCATAACATGCAATAGTCATGAACCCGACATAATAGTCAGGTAATGATTCAGAGAAGAACCATTCATTAAAGGTGAGTGATTTTTCCTAATACCCAATAGTTCTGCCTTTGGTCAGCCATGCATGAATGCCTTAATAGTAGCTCTTAACTTAAAAAAAGGTTATATTGTTATTCTTTAAATACTGTTGCATCTCGAAACAGTTTGGGTCCCATTTGCTTGTACTGAATACAGTGGATGACGCAGCAAGCATTGCGTGTTGAGTAGTTTAAACCAAATGTCAACCTTTCTCTAAAAACAGCATGCTTGACCCCCATTACTTAGGAATTAAGTCTTGTCACGCAAGCTTACCACTTACAGAGCGACTTGACTACACTGCACAACTCTGCCTACAGCTTTTGACACGGTCAAACGCAAACTGTTTATTTCAGTGCTGACAGAGCTAATTTGCCGCTTTATTTCCTACTTGAAAAACAGATCTAAGTTATCAAGAAAGCTTCATTATCTTTCACTCAACCCCGCAGTCCCTCATGGCTCAGTATTTGGTCATTTCGTTTTTTCCCCCTCTACATCAGATCACCCCGCACTGCCATTTAATCACAGTGTAAATCTGAATCCTCCTCACTGGCCCACCAGAATTTGCCAAATAACTCCTTTAAGTTCATACAAAATGCTTTCGGTCGAGTTGTAATTAACCTCCATTGTAATTAACCTCTTTCGTGTCACTAACCTCTTCCGCAGATAAATTTGGGAAGCGTTAATGGACTGTCTGAGTCTAGTGGCTGGTCTTTACTGGCCCGATCTAGCACTCAGGCATCTGTACTGCATGGACAAGGTTTTTGCATTCTTATATTGTGTTGTTCTTCTAGTTGCCCTTGAGATATAACTTAGCACTTGACTCCTTAATATTCTTAGCCACTGTTTCAACAATTGCCACTTACGTGATATGTATACAGCACATGAGATCATCAGAATATAAAAAAATAAATATACTAAATGTATAATGCATGAATATGAAAATATGGGGGAAAATGAAATCAAAACCTGTTATTAACATTGTACATTGTACTCTGATATTGTAATAAGAGCTATATACACAATGCGTAAATTGTGTATACAGTACACACAACAGTTCCGTTCGGTTCTCGAATCTGATTGGCTGATAGCATGAGATATTAACATAATATCAGCTCTCGTACAGCCTCTTCACCCTTGTGTATTACTCCGCCCACACAAGTGGCAAGCAGAGGACTACAGTTTGACAAATATTGCAGCTGTTGGACATCTTAATGTACTTTTGAGGCTTTTTTTAGGCGAGAATGTAGTTGCTTAGATTGCAACTATGCAGTTTATTTATAAGGATAGTGCCTATTTTAAATATTCATAATTTCGGAGGCCAGCCTGCCATACTGAGCAGAGCAAAGACGGTTGACGTTCTGCCCCACAAGATGGCAACAGAGACCACATAATAAGTCCTTAGGGGAGAAAAACAGCATTTTTCAAGCATATGTTTCAAACTGCAGCTGAAAAAATCATTACAGAACAGGTAAGGGACATTCTAAGTCGATCTCTCTCATTTGTATTTTGTAGTGCTGTATTTATAACATACTAATGTTATAGTGTTTGCTTTGCTTTAATTATTGTGATATCGCAATTGCAACAGAGAAATACTGAGAAATCTCTGTAGACTGATTGCATTTCCTGCCGTTCAGCCTTATAATCTTAAAATGTGAGCAAAATCACCTGTTTTGTCATCATTTTAGACATTATGCTAGAGAATCATTCAAATACTAGCTTGAAAGTGACGTTGGTGAATGAGCAACGGTTTCTGCTGTTCTGATGGTCAGCTGCAGATGTGAATGAGTGGCGGAAGAAAGTAGTTCCTCTTACAAAAGGGTTTTTGAGACTCTCCGTGCTTGATTTTCTTTTTATATACACGATTATGCCATCGAACCGTTGTATAAACGCAATATCACACTCGTAGCAATTTTTATTTTTTTCATAATATGCATTAAATCCACTGCATTTGCTTTTCCTTGTAAAAAAAAAAAAAAATCAATAGCCAAAGTATGTACCTAGAGAGAAACTGATAATATTTCATAAAAATAAACCCAGACTGAGAAATATTATGTGACACTAACCTCAGTCTTGGTTATTGATAAATAAGACAAGGTGCTTAGATGGATCCACTTTCCCAATAATTCACCATACTGTGTCAAGCACACAACATAAATATCCGCACAATAATAAAACACATTAGCAGTAAAACATCATGAGACAGAATTGGACAAGTGTCAAGTCGTTTCCCTTTTCTTCCATTCTGGGTGTAGAATTTATGACGTAGAAGAACTGACCCAATTTAGACAGCGACTGTAAATCAGTCAGGTGTATGTGTGTATATGTGTGTGTTTGTGCCCTTGAGCGTTGATACGTGCGCAGATTTTCATCATAGCGTGAGTATCATATATGTGTGTCAACAAGTTTTGTGTCGGAGCCAGTGAAAACTCTCTGCTGCGCTCCTCGCTCTCTTGCCTCCATCTGTGGGCTGTCGTCGCCATGACAACAACCGGCCTCACGAAAACGACTCACCACACAAGCAATAACTAAACAAGAGAATGAAAGACAAAGATGTACAAATAGAGAAGCTGGAGAGGAGAATGACTGAACAAACAATCAGCATGTCTCATGCATGTACAATACAACAGAGTATGATTGTGAAGAAATTTTGGATGATTATTCATTCAGAAGCCAACAACAAAAATGAAATTGGGCACCCAGTAAGAAATCTTCAGAGTGCTAGCCATTAGCACTGGTGTTTATCTCAATAGTCATTGCTTTGGTGATATACAGTGGAGATTAAAATTAAAAACTTACAATTTTCAAGAAAAAGTGGCTTATTAAAATGAATTCATACAATTTAAGTTGATTTCAAAGCGTATGATTTGTAAACGGAAGCGTGTCCCCAAACCCCACCCGAACAACCTTCAGGTTGCAGTGATTCACGTGACATTAGCATGAAAGCAGATTCCATTTACCCCAAAGGAAATCATATTTACACTGTCAGTATTCATATTATAATACTATTCACCAAATAAAAACAAATACTATGAGTAACAGATTTAATTCAGAATCCCCTAGTTTCCCGTTTACTGACTGTGTACAGTCGTGGCCAAAAGTTTTGAGAATTATATAAATATTGGAAATAGGAAGAGTTGCTGCTTACGTTTTCATAATAGCAATTTGCATATACTCCAGAATGTTATGAAGAGTGATCAGATGAATTGCATAGTCCTTCTTTGCATAGTCCTCAACTTTCAACTGCATTTCATTGCTGTCATTAAAGGACCTGCTGAGATCATTTCAGTAATCGTCTTGTTCACTCAGGTGAGAATGTTGATGAGCACAAGGTTGGAGATCATTATGTCAGGCTGATTGGGTTAGAATGGCAGACTTGACATGTTAAAAGGAGAGTGATGCTTGAAATCATTGCTAACCATGGTGACCTTCCATTGTTAACCATGGTGACCTGCAAAGAAACGAGTGCAGCCATCGTTGCATTGCATAAAAATGGCTTCACAGGCAAGGATATTGTGGCTACTAAGATTACACCTAAATCAACAATTTATAGGATCATCAAGAACTTCATCAAGGAAAGAAGTTCAATTCTTGTTAGGAAAGGCTTCAGGGTGTCCAAGAAAGTCCAGTAAGCGCCAGGATCGTCTCCAAAAGAGGATTCAGCTGCGGGATCGTAGTGCCACCAGTGCAGAGCTTGTTCAGAAATCGCAGCAGGCAGGTGTTAGCACAAGTTTTTGAGTCCATGGCCTGGAAACTCCCCAGAACTTAAACCCATTGAGAACTTAAGGTCAATCCTCAAGAGGTGGGTGGAGAAACAAAATTACACTAATTCTGACAAACTCCAAGAAGTGATTATGAAAGAATGGGTTGCTATCAGTCAGGATTTGGCCCAGAAGTTGATTGAGAGCATGCCCAGTCGAATTGCAGAGGTCCTGAAAAAGAAGGGCCAACACTGCAAATACTGACTCTTTGCATAAATGTCATGTAATTGTTGATAAAAGCCTTTGAAACGTAAGAAGTGCTTGTAATTATATTTTAGTACATCACAGAAACAACTGAAACAAAGATTTTGTGGAAAAAAAACTTTGTGAAATTTTTTGTCATTCTCAAAACTTTTGGCCACAACTGTATGCATGTGGGCAATGTAAATTGGGTAAAGTGGGCAATTGTTTCCAAATGACTAATAAAAAGTTCAAATCAACACAGTTCCGACTACTATTGGATATTTTCTTAAATATTTCTTTATAATATTCTTGCAAGTGTTCAGGTGAAGCCTAAATGATCAATTTTAGGGTCAGCAATATGCGTCTAGAAGTGGGTGGGACATATCAAATACTAGATGGAATCTGATTGGTTGAGAGATTTGATGAGAAACTGAAGTATGAGGTGCCAATCAAATATTGTTGATTCATTTGGCTTTGAATATGTATATCTTTAAAATGTGAATTGTGTCACTGTTCTACAACGATACTAGCTTATAGATAACTTTAACACTAACATATTTATAATGATTTCAATATATTAATTTTCAATATAATATAATTTCACAGGGACTTTAAACTGGGGAAAGACTATACCTAAAGTGTCTTAAGGTGTAAAGCAGCAGGATTGACAAACTGAAAGCAAATGTTTATCAGAAGCTCCTTCAAGAAAATGCAGTTCTTTCTCTGCGTTCATTGGCAGCAATTCATTTAAAGCAATGAAAAAATGCAAAGCCATTTCTTGAAACTGAAAACACTGAAATAATGATATGGCCATCCCAGAGTCCTGCTCTAAAGCTGAATGAAAATACTATTAATGGGAACCGCTTTCCATCGTTTCTGCATCACTACCTCAGCCATGCATTATTTTCTAATAATTCCATGTGACGTTATCAATTATTTCTTACTTGTATAACTATCTAGTAGCATAAAACATAACTAAGTATCACAGCACTCAGACTGACATATACAAACTACAGTAGTTACTAAGTGCGCATCTGATCCATTTAACCTACAACCTCGCAGACTCGCACACCATCAATTCCCCAATCGGTGTGTTAGGGCAGTCTGTTTTGATTCCTGACACAAGAACGTCCGTGCAACCCCGAAGTGCCAGCAGACAGAATGAATGTGAGAGGATGTGTGTGAAAGAGAGGAAAAGGAGAGACCCAGCAGCATATAAAATGAGCTACCATGGTGCCCACAACCATAGCAATCTCCAAGCAATCTGCTGTGTTGCTATGGGAACAGTAATCTCACCCGAGAGAGCGAGGGAGAATGAGAGAAGAGAGAGAGAGGCGGCATCTTTTGTACTTACAGCGAGACACATGATGCAGCAGAGGCCCATTTATCTGTCGCTATAAATACAAACAGATCAATATTCGACATGACAGCCAACCAGATTTATGATATCCAGCATATTTCAGTTCCAGCATTGATCTGACATTAGAAAACTCATCTTCAGATTTACCGCACGCCCCATTTAAAAGCGCAGGTCATTCGAGGATCTATGAATTACTTGAACTTCCATTCAAGAGTTTCCCTCTCGAGTTTAATTTTGGTCACAGCTCCTGGCTTGACACTTTGCCGTTACGTGGTGCTTGTCGAGGCTGTGAAATAGTCTCTTAGGTCAACAGGGAACATCTTTAACAACCGTGGAAAACTTGAGAGCGGCTGAGGACTCTGTATGTTTATTTCATTAATGTCTAAAGAAGGGGCATTTTCTCTGAAGAGCAAATAAAAGACAATGTATACCCTCAAAAAAATTATTATTACTAAATTATTTAATTTTAAATATTGCCTTTGCAGCTTACTGAAAAATTAACCTGAACTATTAAAACACCTTCTTAAATAAAAATAAAATGAAATAAAAATATTAATTTTAGGCCTCACGGTGGCGCAGTGGATAGCACAATCGCCTCACAGCAAGAAGGTCGCTGGTTCGAGCCTCGGCTGGGTCAGTTGGCATTTCTGTGTGGAGTTTGCATGTTCTCCCCGTGTTGGCGTGGGTTTCCTCCGGGTGCTCCGGTTTCCCCCACAAGTCCAAAGACATGCAGTACAGGTGAATTGGGTAAGCTAAATTGTCCGTAGTGTATGTGTGTGAATGAGTGTGTATGGATGTTTCCCAGAGATGGGTTGCAGCTGGAAGGGCATCCGCTGCGTAAAACATATGCTGGATAAGTTGGCGGTTCATTCCGCTGTGGCGACCCCAGATTAATAAAGGGACTAAGCCGAAATGAAAATGAATGAATGAATGAATATTCATTTTAAATATTGCCTTGGCAAATAAATAAAGTACAAATTTACTAAAACACACCCAAATAACTAACTTCATTTAAAATATAAAATGCTGAAAGTGAAACATTAAGAAATTATTATATTAAAAATGTAATAAAAATGCAGTATGTTGTATTTATATATTGTCATTACTATTCTTGATGATGGGCCTCACGGTGGTGCAGTGGATAGCACGTTCGCCTCACAGCAAGAAGGTCGCTGGTTCGAGCCTCGGCTGGGTCAGTTGGCGTTTCTGTGTGGAGTTTGCATGTTCTCCCCGTGTTGGCGTGGGTTTCCTCCGGGTGCTCCGGTTTCCCCCACAAGTCCAAAGACATGCGGTATAGGTGAATTGGGTAAGCTAAATTGTCCGTAGTGTATGAGTGTGAATGGGTGTGTATGGATGTTTCCCAGAGATGGGTTGCAGCTGGAAGGGCATCCGCTGCGTAAAATATATGCTGGATAAGTTGGCGGTTCGTTCCGCTGTGGCGACCCCAGATTGATAAAGGGACTAAGCCGAAATGAAAATGAATGAATGAATGAATGAATATTCTTGATGAACATATTTGTATGTTTACAAAGTTTACATTTTACCAGTGACAGCATTCAAATTTCTAGTAATAGGCTATAAAAAAAGTATGAGTATATAGTAAAAGTATAGTATTTTACTTCTATAAAAGAAAAGGCTAATATATATGGGCGGCACGGTGGCGCAGTGGGTAGTGCTGTCGCCTCACAGCAAGAAGGTTGCTAGTTCGAGCCCCGGCTGGGTCAGTTGGCATTTCTGTGTGGAAATGAATCTTCACATCATTCACATACTTTCATTGGTTAATGAAAACACACTGAATAATGCTAATTAGGTAAAGATATATACAGTATAGTGAGTATAAACCACTAATTTTAGCACCAATGCATAATTTTTCAGAAGAAGGTAGTGGGTGTTTTTGTTTTGATTTTTGCTCCCTGGAGCCCATGGGTGTCTTGCACCAATAGTTTTTGAAGGGACAGCAGTGGTGGTCTTGACTCACTGGTGCTCTGGCAATATTATATATGTATTCGATTTTAAAAACACAGCTTTTATACATTCGTATAGAAACTCCAGGGCTAGCGGCAGAGTTTCCCTTAAGTGGGCAGATTTTTTTTTTTAAATATCAAATGAGTTGAATAAGGGTAAGTAAATGATCATTGGTTTTATGTAAATGATCTGCAGATGCAGCAATGTGATTGGACAGAAAAAAATGAATGTGTGATCTGATTGACCAATTAACCTGGCAAAGAAAAAAACACCCGCCCATCATGTTCGCAGACTGTCTGCAAACTGGCCTGGCAGGGTCAAACCATTGGAAATGGACAGATTAATTAAAAAGTAAACAACTCGCCCACTTAGACATCAGTGCTTCTGTTCACAGCCCAATCAGAATGAACTTGAAATGACTTTAAATGATCTGTGACTAAGGCGTTTTCAGTGAGCACTGACTCTGTTCATTTATTTAATACTGCACCTCCATGTCAGTAACCTTCCTGACACAAACTGTTCATAGAGAATTAGCCGCTTACTGGTCTGAAAATAGTATGAATATTAATATATCTCCTATGAATATGAATGTTAAATAAAATATGCTTAAAAAAATAATAATGTTATTATATAAGTCATTTAAACAAAAAAGGTTTTAAATTACGCTTTACCCAAAAACTGGCATGATTTTTCACCATTATTCTATAGAAAGAGAAAAAAACAGAGAGAGTCAAGTCACCTTTACTTTTATACCACTTTATACAATAATGAGTGTAAAGTAACAGAATAAATGAGAAAACCTTGAGGCAAATCCATTTCTCCTAGCAAGTAGTATCTGTAGAAAGACAATTATTCAGCACTATTCAGTTCAATGTTGATTCAGTTCAGTTCATTCATTAGAAAGCTAGCCATTCAACAAGTGGTATCAAATTACTGGTGTGCAATACTGACCAAAAAACTCAGTATTTTTGGAAAGTTGTCCAATTTGATAGCGATCATGAATATTTTGCAGAACAGGTTTTTGTGCTGGTTCCTTTGCTAGTTTGTCGTGGATAAATAAAAATGAAATTTTAATGAGAGATTTGCTGAATCATTCATCCAAATGATTTATTGATTTATTGAACGTACAATAATATTCCCTAGTAATTACTGAATATTACTCTAAACGAATGGCTTTAAACAAGCCAGAGGCGACAGCAGGAAGAAACCCAAACTCCTTTGGGAGACAGAAGTGAAAACCTTGGAGAAAAACAGAAGGAGGGTTTTCAAATATTGTTTAAAAGAAAGAAAGTCATATAGAAAGATTCTGGTTTCTTTTTTTTGATGATGTCAGATATATAATGTTTTATAAAACACAAACCAAATATCCTTTAAACTTTAAATGCATCATTTTTACATTACATTAATGTAGAAATGTCGCCAAAATGGGGCTTTGCCTTCTCATTTGCAAAACCCAGCACACATCAGCGGTCCAGAGGGAGGAAGGCAAGGCTGTTATGCTTCTGCAAGTAATTACAGTGTTTGCCCACCAGCACTGGATTATTTTAATGCATCATCAACACAGGGGCGACAATAATCTGCGGAGGATTTCGAACGCAAGAGGTATTATGACGTCACCAAATTAGTTAACCTAAACAGGATTTCAGATTAGCCGAACAGTTATCGCATCATACTTTAGTCTCACATCTGGTGTTTTCAGCCACCCACAGCGCAATCCATACATGTGAAGTGCGTATAGGTTTTTCTAAAAGTGTGTGTATTTATGTATGCATTTTAATTAAAGCAAGTTACAGGCTCCTGGGTGAACCAGAGATTAATTACCTTTACTTGCACAGGACACCATGTAATGATCAAAACCCTTCCCCAGGGAAGCCTGTGGGCCTTTAACTCACAGAAACACCACCAACACTATACAGAGCTGACTATACTAATACAGTACACACACACACACATTGGCTTTGCGTAAAAGCACACAATCACACCTTTGGGAATTGAGCTGCGTGTAAGCTTTAAAGTCAAATATTTTGAAAAGACAGACTGTTCACTTTGTGTTTTGTGTGTGAAGGCAAACACTAACTGAAAACAGAAACGACAGTGAGCAGAAAACGTAAAGATGATGGGTTCACCAGCAAGAAGCGTACAAATGATATCTTGACCTACTTCTGAAGAGTTACTGTCAGCGTCTTTCGGCAATGCCCAAAAGCATAATGATAACTTTAAAAAAAGAAAATGGTCCACAAGCACCTTATTAAAGTTTGTGGGCATCAGGTCTGCTGGCCACCCAGTGAACCTGAGAGCTGCAGCCTGAGGGCCTACAATTAACTGAAGAGGAGAATAAAAGCCTGGCAGCTTCACAAGCCTTAAGCACCTCAGAGGAGTCAGAGCATCACAGAGACTGACAAACATAGACACACACTGAGAAACAAACACACACACACAAATACACACATTTAAATGCTTTACAACAAGTTTCCATCAGTTAATGTTAGTTGATGTACTAACGTGCACAATGGACAATAAATTAATTGCATTATTTATTAATTTCCTTACTATAACATTAGTTAACAAAAAAAGAGTAACACTTTATTTTAAGGACCAATTCCCACTGTTACTGTAGCTACTGGCTTATTATCTGCCTATATTAAGATACTGGCTATCATTCTACGCCCCTAATTCTACCCAATACCTAAAGCCAACTACTGCCATTAATAAGCAGTAAATTAGTATTTCATTGAGTTAAGTCTTAGATAATGTGTGTTTTTGTTTCAGTTATATTCATTTTATGTCTTGTTTTGTATTTATTACATTGCAATTTTTGCAGTGTTTGCACATAATATTTGTACACCTGAGGTTTGCACTTAAATGTTGCTATACTTGTACAATAACAATAAAGTTTCTATTCTATTCTATTCTAAATGGGTTATTACCTGAGAGAAGTGTAAGTTAAAATAAAGTCTGACCAAATAAAGTCATTCATTGTTAGTTCTTGTTAACTCACAGTTCATAAACTGGTTAACTTTGATTTTAATAATATATTAAATGGGCTGCACAGTGGCGCAGTGAGTAGCACGATCGCCTCACAGCAAGAAGGTCGCTGGTTCGAGCCTCGGCTGGGTCAGTTGACATTTCTGTGTGGAGTTTGCATGTTCTCCCTGTGTTTGCGTGGGTTTCCTCCGGGTGCTCCAGTTTCCCCCACAAGTCCAAAGACATGCGGTACAGGTGAATTGGGTAGGCTAAATTGTCCGTAGTGTATGTGTGTGAATGAGTGTGTGTGGATGTTTCCCAGAAATGGGTTGCAGCTGGAAGGGCATCCGCTGCGTAAAACATATGCTGGATAAGTTGGCGGTTCATTCCGCTGTGGCGACCCCAGATTAATAAAGGGACTAAGCCGAAAAGAAAATGAATGAATGAATATATTAAATGCTTAACAAGCATTCTTCATTCTATGTTCTTGTTATTATATGTTTTAACTAATGTAACCTTATTGTAAAGTGTAATAGATATGTATTTTGTAAATAAAAAACTGTTAGCAAATTAGTAGGTGAAGAACTGCTAAAGGACATTAATAAAGCATCAATAAGTTAAATGCCTATGAAAAAGTGAGAATTACAATACACTCAATCACTTTCCTTTAGCTTAGTCCCTGATTTCTCTAGCATATGTTTTATGCCCTTCTAGCAACAACCCAGCACTGAGAGTACACTAACATGTGAACCCCAAGTGCTGGGAAACACCCACACACTCTCTCATTCACATACACTACGGCAATTTTTTAGTTAACCAATTTACCTATAACGCATGTCTTTGGACTGTGAGTGAAACAAAATCACCTGGAGTAAACCCACGCAGACATGGGGAGAACATGCAATAATACAATCCAAGTTTAAAAACAAAGATTAACCATTTAAAATAATAGCATGGCCTGAATAAAATATTTCTCTCTCTCTCTCCAAGAATAACCAACACGTGTCCTTGTAATCAATGTAACCCAGATAAGTACAAGTAATCTGAATTAGCCTGTTGTCGACCTTTACAGTGTACATGTCTCTCATCTAACCTTCTTCAGCCGTGTCTAAACCTCCATCTGACCTTCAGTGAAGCCCCTTGAGGCTTCCAGAGGCCCTTTACCATAGCGGAGCATGACCCATCCGGCTCAAAACCCTCCATCATGGCTGACAGATCCACCGTGAGTGTGGTGGGTGTTCCTGAATGATAATACCGAATCCGGGAATGCCATTTAAATGGTGGAAACGGATCATTAGAGTCCTCGAGGGGTTGCTAGGTCTGCTGGTTCTCATTCAGCCCAGCTCATAATGCTGTCATTCAAAAGCCCACAGTGTGTCTGTGTGTGTGTATGTAAGGGGTTCAGGTTTACACTAAGCGACCTGCACTCCCTGAACACTCCAAACAAATCTATTCTGCTTTTCAAACACAAGCAATTGTAGGTTGTGAATTTTTCTGATTTATTTATTTATTTTTTGCATTTCTGAGAGCACACTTCTATTACTTAATACAGTAGAAGAGAAAATTATTAGCCCTTTGAGAATTTCTTTTTCAACACATTTGTAAACATAATAGTTTATAATAAGCTTATATAGTCTAATATCTATATAAGCTTAATAGTCTGATGTCATTTCTTTTTTCTGTGCCATGATGACAGTGCATTTTACATGCTATCTAGCAAAATACTAGTATTCAGCTTAAAGTGAAATTTATCGGCTTAGCTAGGTTTATTGGGCAAGTTAAGTTAATTAGGCAAGTCATTTGGACAACAATGGTTTGTCCTGTAGCCAATTGAAAAAAAAATATTTCTTGTTTTTTTTCTAGCGTTGATCTAAGTTCATTTTTAGCATATATTACACACTGCTGTTGGACTGCTTTTAAAAGTTTGGCCAAAGGATCCTGTTACCAATGGCACTTTCTGCTTATGAAAAAAATGCCTTGATTATCTCTAAACATCACTGCTTTTAACCAAATAAATGTCTTTGTGAGATTTCAACCTCATTAAACCTTACTACGACTAGATTATTATTTTTGAAATGCAAAAGGCTGAATCTAATACTGTAAAACGTTAAACCATTTAACATAACGCACCAATAATAATCTTGAATATGTAAGTTTAAGAATATCAAATACAGTTAAAAATAAGTATTTTGTGTTTAATACATGTATTATATGCATTATATAAAACTAATACGTATATATAATTTGTGCTGTATATACTTATAATAATAACAACAATATAATTGTAATATAATAAATATAATATTACTATATTTTATTTCTAAATGATTAAATTAATTAATATATTAAAATAAAAACTATTTGCAAACTTTCAAACACATGACCAGCTTTGTTATGTTTGTAAAACGCACTCCAACTTTAAAACCTATCAAAGGCCATTAACATTAGTGTGTTTATATTTTTAAGCTGCATTTTAGAATTAAAAGGATTCTCATGCAGATTGGCGTTTTTATTGAGTTTAATTTTCTTCCACACTATACAGCCTAAAACGCATGACACGGGCATGCGTATAATTTGTAAAAATCTTCCACTTGTGTAATGGTCATATAGTTAGGGATCGATGATACATCAATCCAGAACACATTCCAGAAGACCAGTCAGAGATTGACTGTTAGTTCACACTAATACGCATGATATGTGACCATTCACTGGGCATATACATACAGAATTTTGCGAGCAATTGTGGAAATAATTTGTGGTTTTTGTAGGTGGAGAAGACATTCCTTATGTAACTAGCTCTATATGAACTATAAGAGATTGGATTGTTTTTTAATTGTTGAGTAGCTATTCAGTTAATGGCGTGATGTGATTGACTATGGAATAAGAGGGCGGAGTGAGAAAATTGTTTCACACACTGAGGAAGGCATTGAGCCGAAACGTTTGTGTTTTTTATATCTCTGAAGAATGTAAAATAAAGAAATATAATAATTGTTTATAATTGTTAAATATGATAATTGTTTACAATATAAGTGTAGATCATGACCTTTTGAATTATACCGTTTACAAGATTATCGAACCAAAATTTGAATACCTCAAGAGCGCAGCACACACTTCACTACTAAACAATTGTGGTTACACACGCCTCTGTTTTCAAAAATTTGCGTTTTCCGTCTTTCGACATCGAAACGCAACACCGACATTTAACAGGGTCTTATGCAAAATTGTTTTAGAATCTGGAGTAGTGTGGACGCCAGGCATAATCGTAACAAAGCGTATCCATTTAAAATGAAAACTCACTAAATGGCACTTTAGTCTACAAATCTAAGCTATAATCTAACTCTCTTAGACATTTAATAATGGAAACTGGCATACGGGCATATGAGAGTTACTGCAGACTCCTGATTGGTACTGCTATTCGTCCTCTTGTGTTCCATCTATTCTGGTGTTCTCCAGTGTTCGTAAGATGTAAGTGTCCTTATCTTCCCATCAGCCGATTCGAAAATCCTCTTCAGCGACTCTAAAGGCTACACTAACACATCTGCCTAATTACACAAACACAAGCATCTTGTTCTAGCAGATACCATGTCCGCTGGGTAAATTCTCCATTCACAAATAACATAAAAGTGTTGTTTTTTTATCCCCACTTAATTACTTGTTTCCTTCATATAAACAAATAATGCTTTTCCACAACAACACAGATATATATCTTCATAACTTGCTCTCCCGGCTACAAATAGTTCCTGGAAACATTATAAATGTTAATTTAACATTTAAATCAAGCCCTAATCAGTGTTTTCTTAATGATCATTGGTGCATTTTGTATGTAATTTGTCTATTAAATACATGAAATGTATTACCGACTGGACCAAGTACAAACTAAGTGCTGGAATTAAGTGCTCTTTTACATATATGCCTTAGAAAACAGCTTCCAAAATTAGCATTGAAGATTTGAAAGTGTTTTCAGAGCCGGCGGAATCGAGCGATCAGAGCACTGCTAACCACGACTCAGACAACTGTTTAAAGCAGGGGTTCACAAAAAGAAGAAGAAAGAATCGTTGGACGAGAACTAGTGAGACAAAGATAAACTGCAGAAGAAAAGAAATTAATGATGTAAAGGGAAGAAAGTAAAAGGCAATAAATACTGTAACTTTTTTAAACATTTAAAAGAAATATGCCATAAAAGTTCGGAAAGGGGTTGTTTTGAAAGTTCAAAAGTTCTCATCACTAATTTATTTGACTAAAAATACAGTAAAATAGTAATAGTGAGAAATATTATTACAGTGTGCTTTTTATTTTAATACATATTTTATTCATTCATTCATTTTCCTTTGGCTTCTAGTTCCTGATTTATAAGGGGTCTCCACAGTGGAATGAACCGCCAACTACTCTGGCATATGTTTTACTGTACGCAGCGGAGGCCCTGTACAGTACTGGTAATATATATATTTAAAATGCAGATTATTCTTGTTATGGCAAAAATAAATTTTCAGAATCATTACTCCGATCTTCAGTGTCACACGATGTTATAGAAATGAAGGCTGATTTGCTGCTGAAGAAACATTTCTTTCCAGCAGAAAGGTGAGCTGGATGTCTGTTCAGCTGAAGTTGGCACACTCAGAATACACAGAGGAAACCTGACATATGTGTTCCACAACTGTTTAAATAGTGCGGATGGGAAGTACACTTCAATTTGACACTATTGTATTTCACTAATGCCTCCTTGGGGTTTACTGTTTGTTCATTTAAAGAACATATCATCCATATTTTGTAGTCTGTCTTACAGTATCCTATAGTCTGACTGAAAATGTGCCCTGAGGATATGCAAACAATAGACTACAGCTTATTTTAAGGTGTCAGTAGCTATGTTTACATTAAGAGTTGCGAATTTAATTATTGATATCACATACATAATTTGTGAATTAAGCACCATTTTTATCCCAGGTGTTTAAGAGAACAAAAGCTGTCCCGAATTATCAATAATAAAAATGAAAGCTGCCGCAACTGGGGAAACCACTGTAGCTCCCTTTTCCTTAAATAATAAACGACTTGTGCCACAGAACATTAAGACAAAACACGCAATAGCAAACACTGTCATGTTATCTTGCCTTCAGAGACAGACGCCTGATGTTTGGGAACACAATCTTGCTGATTCACTGAACCAAATCATGCTGATGACAGACGTTTGGCTTAGGCCTTTTTGAACATCTAAACCTTTGAGATGATGGCCAGTGAGACTGATTGACTGGTTCGTTATTCAATCACATGATATGCTGAGGCAAATTCGCATTAGTCTGAATGTGTTAATCAACATGTCTTGTTATTGCATTTAAAAAACACATGGAAGCAGCTTCTGTTAGTGTATGAGAAATTACAAACACACTGAGGAAACGTGCCTTGTGTCATTTAGTATTATCAGACGGTGTGCAGTTTTGAAATGACTCCTGTTTTACAAATTATTTTGTTTGCATCATCAAATACACGTCAAATTATGTCTAGCAGAGTGTCTTAAGTGAATGTAAACTTACATGTGTATCAGTATATTACATCCATGCATTAAGCCTTAAAGTAAGAAGAGCCTAATTTGTCGTAAATGCTAATCAGGCAACAAAAAGAAATGAGAAAAATCACTCACGAGTCTTGAATTAATCATGTGTGTGTTATTAATCAAATGTGTAGGTAATTTATTGTTCTGTGGGATTTATTACTATTACTTTTATTGTAACGACAATCCACTGAAGGCAATATTAACCCAATTGCAGTTTATTAACAAAAAGTGCAAAACAAACACAACAAGAACTTAACACTAAACTAGGGATGGCTGACGTGAAACAGACGTTCGACACAGTGTCGAGATCCTGAAGCGCAAGTGTTTCGAAACACCAGGTCAAGTGACTAAAGCGATTCAAAGCATCGATCATTTCAGATGCGTTTCGAGAGCTGGTGAATCTGTGTTTGGGTGACAGGGTTGGAAAAAACACATGTAGCCTAGTGGACTGTGTGTGTGCATAGAGTAACTGTGCTGCAAATGGCCCGAGTTTGAATAGTTTCCATATGTTTAGAAGCTTTGACACATTTGCTTCGACTGTTTAAGTGTTTCATGAAGCCTCACTTTGCCCACCACTACACTAAACTTGCCATGAATACAAAACAAAACATGAATATAACCCAATATAAACTCATGGCTTGACATGGCAAAGCAATAACAGGAACAAGAACAAGGAAACATGAGGGTATATACTGTATATATATCAGACACTAAGGATCCCATGACATGAAACAACCAACGAGAAACCAGACACATGACAAGGATAACCAATTAAGAACAAGACGTTAGACTAAATCAACCAATAAAAACATGACACACGTACAAAGGAGCACATGGCGGGAAGCAGGGCAGGAAACAGGAAGACAAGAATAATTACAAAATAAAAGACAAGACACCATGACACACCTTACATACTTGAAGTCTGTGAACTGAAAGTTGCTGAAGACTTTTATTTCAGTATGATGACGTATTCACAACTGAAACTGAATACTGTGTAGGGGTGGGGTTTTATTTTTGTGCTCCTCCTCTCATCTTTCACTTGCAGCAAACTAACAGTTGAAGGGGGCGTGGCTAAGCTAATTACGCCAAAGCAGTCAAACTGATGTCATCAGAAGGCATGCCATGCCAGAGCAGAAGTGAATGGTCAGATTTTGATAAGATTACCAAAACAGTGACTCTTTTTAGTACATTAACTTACATGATTAATTGATCACCTTAAGACTAACAATGCGCGCTAGCTAAATAAAGATTTAAAATTTTGATTCCATAAGTCTTAAAATCTTTTAGAAAAAAAATAAATCACTGTTTATTTCATTTGTATATGTATTTTTTATCTATTTTAAACATTCTTATTGCAACCCAGGCACATTCTGATTACGTATTCTTATATACATTTCTGGAGAGAACAAAAAAATTTTTTTTGCAGTTTTTACAGGCCGCTGTGTACACTTTTTGCGATCCGTGCCATTCGCGCCTGCTCTTCTCACGTAAATTCACCAGAGGCCGCTGTCGACTGACTGACTGACTGACTGACTAACTAACCGACTGACCCACCCTCCTTCTTCCCTAAACCCAACCGATAGTGTTTTCAAAAGCACAGATTGATCAGCGCCCACCCACTTCCGTAAACCCAACCAACAGTGTTTTCAAAAGCAATCCATAAAAAGAAAAGCCCTCGTAGCAGCCTGATTTTTACCACGTTTTCAGATTTTACCACATTCTCACCCTGTTATTTACTTTCTTATTTTATTTTTTGGCTTTTGTTTTTGTCTTACCTGCTTTCTGAAATTACTCTGCTCTGCGTCTCAAGTCCGCTGACGTATGTGGCAAGCTATTGGGCAAACTGGTAACAGCAGAAAAGCCATCCATACGGAGGTAAGCAGTCAGCTGGTAAGTGACAAAAGGAACGGCGTCATACCGCCCTGTAGCATTCATTTTGAAGACGAAATGCAGCCATACGTTCCACGGTTGGCTACATAATTCGCAATCTCCAGAAATGTATATAGGGGTATGTTTTCAGAATGAGCCTATGTTGTCTTATTGATGTACCTACAGTAGGGTTAGGCTTAGTTAGTTATAATTTACTATTATTATATAAGCAAGTGCATGTAACACAATAAAATATTACATGATAAAATTTTATAGAGCCTAATCACTTGGCCAAGGTAAATGTAAATGTAAGTTTTATTCAGTTCAATTCAGTAACAGATTAAACTGACACAGGTAATGATGACTGTGTTTGCAGCATAAATGTAAAGCTTTAGGCAAAATTTTCCCAGAATCAATGTGCAAAAAAACCCAAAGGGTTAGAATTATGCTTCTCTGCCTTATGTTTGCATGTGCATTAGAGAGAAAATTAATCAAGGGAGGGGACAGAAACAGACAGACAGAAAGAAAGAGGGAAAACAAGACAGAGCAAAAAAGGGAGAGAGAGAGAGGCAAGGCTCATACTGTTGTTCCATTCGGCTTCCTAATCCTGCTCTGCCTCCAGCATTCAATTAACTCCTCACCAGCAGATCAAATGACTGGCTAAAAGAGAGTGTGACCGAGCCTAAACGCTAATTAATACTTAGGAATCAATGCCCCTCAATACTAAATGTCAAATAACAGTACAAGAGAGAACAAGCAGTTCGGATGAAAAGCTCACTTTTGTGTTACGATGGATATTTATGTTTCTGGGATGAAAATAACAGCCGGGCCGGTTCAGACACGTGGGCGCAGGCTGAATGTCAGAGGAGACATAATGGGGAAAGAAAAGTGAAAGGTGCTCCGCGCCAGACACTTCAGCGAGGAGTTACAGCCGAGCCGCATTACCAATAATGTACTTTCTGTTCGTCTCTTTCGTTGTCCATTTGTCACTCTCACTCAGTCTTTCTCTGGGAGGTGTTACAGGTGTACAGTGCTGCTATAACAAAATGCTGCTGTTCAATCTAGGAGTCTGATATTAGGATCCATTCAGGCCGATCGGATCCCAAATAGCCAGGTGAGATGAATTGGTGGAGGTAATGTGTTTCCAATGGTTCTCCTGTGAGCATTTGTGATGGTATCTCAAGGGAAGGGTCTCTGACTTCCGTACTCGACTGTATACAGTGTCCAGCATAAATGTGAACACTCCTTACAGATGTCTCTTTTAAATTAATACTGTTCATGGGATGCTGTACAATAATAGTTTTGTGTATATATAGTAGATTAGTCCAGGGTTTTTCAACCATTCAGTACATACGCACCACCCCCCGAATCCGTACTTTATGTCCTGTAATCATACTACCGTCGCTTTGATGCACACAGGTCTTTGGTTTTTGCAGTGAGCGTTAATTCTCACTGTGTGGAGATCCCCGTTGACATGGAGGGTTGGTCATCATCAGTTTGCTGTAATGCTTCAGAAGGGCACTCGTCCTCCGGCTCGCCGGTTTTTATTTTGCTGTTATTCATTTTAAAAAGCCACCGGTCCATTTTTGCATTTATTTTACTCTATTGCATTAACTCTACAACAGGTACCTAGTTAGCTGTGGGACTAATCAGATTGACTCTAGTGAAAGCATAAAAAATGGCATCATAATTTACTCAAGTGCACACCTCAGGTTCTCACGCCCCCCTTAATAGGTGCTGGCGACCCCCTGGTGGGGCGCACCCCAGAGGTTGAAAACTCCTGGATTAGTAAATTCCAAAGCCAAAACTTAAACTAATCTGACAAAATAATTTAAGATTATGGTGCAAAACTTAGTACACCCCAATGATTGTCAGAGAAATATATACAAATAGATACAATTTTAATAATAGAGAAAAAAAATCAAGAAAACCATGAAAACACTTTTGAACTTGTATGTATTATCCATATATTGTAGCATTCGTGCTAACAAAGATACACAAAGGCAGGATACAACTGAACTCTCCTTAATTTTGCAAAAAAACAACTGCAAGCCGGAACAGCGAGTTCACCTCCAAAACTCTCTCTTTCCTAAAGGAAACAAAACCTGCAACCATACATCCTTGGCCAGAAAATATGTGATTATTGTTCTTCTTATTATTATGTGATTATTCTGACTAAACAAATTCAATAATGATTTATCTAATATTTACATTCAAAATCCTGAATATAATTTACACACTGAATTCACAAATGACATAATCATTTTATAATCATTTAATTTCATGATCAACATAAAAGATTTGTTACATTATATTTACATATAATGAAAACGTTATTTAAATGTAAATGTATTGCTAATATTGATTTATAACTAATACTGATGCCAAATCGTCAATTAAAGGTTTTTATTAATTTATTTATATCGTAGTGATTAATGTGTAAATATTTTCACAGCTTTTTGGTCAAGAATACAGTATGAATTCACTATTTATCTGCTTTTATTTAGAAAAAAATATGCAATGAAATCAGTTGTTTAATGAAATACTATTTTTCCAGTATCAAATGTATCAAATGTGTCACGTGATCCTTCATAAATCTTTTAAAGTTTCTGTATATTATAATCATATTGAAAATAGTTGTACTGCTTTTTGTGGAAACTGTAATTTCACTTTGCAGATCTCTAAATCAAAATATAATCAAATAGTCACTATAAATCTCTTTACTGTCGTATTCGATCAATTTATTGTGTAACTGTTCCAATGAGCACCTGGAACTGTAAAGGTCTCCCACCCACAGCATCCATCGCTAACCTCATGCATGTTTGTGCACCTGTCTGTTCACCCTTTTCAAAACACTCCATTAGTTCAGAGCCCCTTCTGAGCAGGTGTTGTAAATGTGTGTACGTGTGTGATTGTCAGTGTTTGAACTCTGGCGTCCCGCTAAGCCTGACTCACCTCAGCACCTCGTTGGGGTTTCCTGACTTGCTGCCTTTTTTGTCAGGTGCGCCGTGGCATCCAGACTTCAGCAGCGTGTGAGGGCCCCGGTCCAGCATCATTGTGGAGGTTGCCATGGCGATTATGGCTACAGCATCACGCACTCGAGCCTCCAGGCCGTAGTCCCACTCATCATAAGAGACAGAAATCAACCCTGAGAAAAAGGAAGACTATATTTAGTCAAAGAAATGACAATCGAAATGAGTTCAATCTTATTCTGATTCTCATTCGTCCAGTGTATCCTATTTATCCATTTAATTTGTCCTGCCACCTAAAATTTGTTGGGTTATATAACTCATTATAACATAAAAAAAATGTATCTAACATTTGGTTTTGCATAGGGAACTAAAAATCACACTAAAGCGAGGTCGCAAATGACTGTAATGATTTAATTCAATTACAGTCCAGTCTGTTGCAGGGTGTGTATTAAAGTGAAGCACACACTTTGCTGTGATTGTAGCCAAAAATCGGTACACGTAACACATTTGATTGTGAAAACAATGTGTTAACATGCAAAGTTTTAGTGTGATTTAGTAAGCTATATTGCAGCTGATGTTTTAGTACATAAATTCTATTATACAATTAGAATAAATGTTTGTATATATGTACAGTTGAAGTGGGCAAGTGGTTTGAGTTCTGGCTGGGTATGTCGGCGTTTCTGTGTGGAGTTTGCATGTTCTCCCCATGTTGGCGTGGGTTTCCTGCGGGTGCTCCGGTTTCCCCCACAGTCCAAAGACATGCGGTATAGGTGAATTCAATAAACTAAATTGACCATAGTTTATGAGTGTGAATGAGAGTGTATGTATGTTTCCCAGTACTGGGTTGCAGCTGGAAAGGCATCCGCTGTGTAAAACATATACTGGATAAGTTGGCGGTTCATTCCACTTTGGTAACCCCTGATGAATAAAGGGACTAAGCAGAAGGAAAATGAATGAATGAATACAGTTGAAGTCATAATTATTAGCCCTCCTGTTAAATTTTAATTCTTGTATATTTTTCCCCAATTTCTGTTTAACAGAGAGAAGACTTTTTTCAACACATTTCTAATCATAATAGTTTGTTCTGTAGACAATCGAAAATAATTATTGCTTAAGGGGGGTAATAATATTAACCTTAAAATGTTTTTTTAAATAATTAAAAACGGCTTTTATTCTAGTCATAACAAATAAAAAAATATTATTGGAAATATTTTGAAAATTTCTCCATTAAATATCACTTATTCCCCTTATTCCATTAAATATTTCACAGGAGGGTGAATAATGTTGCCCTCAACTGTATATATTTCAGCGTACCATCACAACACATGCTGAAACAATTTCATTGGCTGTTGTGCTTGTTTGTGTCAACACACACAGTTTGACCATGTTAACACAATCAAATTTCACACGTTTCATATAAAACATTAGCAAACTTGTGTTGCTCTTAAATGTGAAAAAAAGTGTTGCTCTTAAACATGACAAAATAAACACAAAAGTATTGTACTGTTTTTTTTTACACCAGTAAAACGAGGATTAAGTCTACTTTGAAGTCTAGGTACAAGTCGATGCTCTCTTGAGTGAGTAGTTCAATATAAACATGCTTTGCTACTGCTAAAAAAAGTGTGTTCTATATAGTGTGTATTAGTGAATGCAGTATGAATGCAGTCCAGACATGTTTCCATTATCACATGATCACACCAGCATCAGTAGCCATTCATAAATACCCTCTCTTGTGGCCTCATGGGATAGTAAAGTGTCCATAGTATGCACGCTTCAGAATCTTGCCAGAAGAAATCGGCCATCTGGGTACTTTTTTGACACAACTTCAGATTCAGTACAAGACTCTATTGGTTTGGAGCTCTTAAAGGGATAGATCACCCAAAAATTTTTATTCTATCATCGTTTACTCACCTTGCACTTGTTCAAAATCTTTTTGAGTTACTTGAACACAAAAGAAGATATTTTGAAAAATGTTTTCTACTGGCACCCATTGACATCCATAATTTTTTTTTCCCCCTACTAAGAAAGTCGATGTGTGCCAGCTACCAGCATTCTTCAAAATATCTTCTTTTGTGTCCAACAGACAAAATACACTCATAAAGGTTTAAAACCACATGAGGGAGTATTAAAGATTTTTGGGTGAACTATCATTTTAATTTTGAAGATTTATTTAATTATAAACTGTACACAATATTCAAACCCTCCAGTATCTAGTGGAAGTCACCGGTGTTCATCCTTTTCTTACCTGTTGGAAAGACATTGGGCACATTATCTGTATCCCCTGCCACCAAAGATGGTACGATCCAGGTGTAACCATAACCAGTAAGGCCGACAGAATGTGCCACTTCGAAAATGGTCGTGGCTTCTTCTTTAGTGCAGTACAGCAGTATAACGGGACTCTGGAGCTTCTTCATTTGGTTCTGGATCTTCGAGTCGCCATCGTCCACTGACATGTCCAACAGCAGCACCTCTTCCAGCTCCCAGCCGACAAAACTGTTATCAACAGTACTCCGGATCTGGAGGATGACAAAACAAAGAGAGAAAGAGACGTAAAACTCAATGTCCTGTAACACCCAACCAAAACTGCTCGCATTTGTTCTTCAGATATGAAGAGAAAAAAAGAGTTGAAAGAGAAAATTACAAGACAAAGAAAGGGAGGTAAAGGAAAGCCACTTTTTTTATGACCAAATGAAATAACTAAACTTTAAAAAGTAAAATTCCCATCACGCGCCACTTCCAGATAGCAGCCCAGCAAACGTGTTTTGATCTGTCTGATTTGTGAAGAAGCAAACCTAACCCACATTTCAAAACGCACAACTCTGAGTCTGAGGAGACAGAGAGGAATTAAACTGCATTTCCTCATAACAAATTGTTCAAACACGCGTCCGCAGAGATGCTTTCCATTCTAATCAGCTGCAGTCAGAACTAGAAGATGAGATGAACACACCCACATTTCTGATGATGCATATTTCTGGATCTGCCCCTATTTTCAGCCAATTTGACAGACTTGCGAATTGCACTGACAGTATCATTACACAAATGCAGTCAAGTGCAGAGCGAGCCTTCAGTACCACAGGGGTAAACATGCAAAAAAAAAAAAAAAAACGTTCTGTGGTGGCCTCTGGTACACTGATACTATTAGACTGCAATAATAGAATACTGACTGAGCGCGATATTATGGGTCAAATATTAAACAACAGCCAATTTAGGAGTCAAATTAAATTAACAAATGTGTTTTAAGATGTACAGAAAGGCAAAGAATGTATGTACGTTAATGATTCAAATAACAATAAAATGTCAAAATATAGGTGAATAATGTTAGCGTAACAAATATATTTATGTAAAATTAAACAATATACTGGCGACATGGTGGCTCAGTGGTTAGCACTGTCACCTCACAGCAAGAAGATTCGAGGGCATTAACCGTTTTCTCCCTGAGAATTGATGCAAATGCTAAAGGCAGGGTCCCAAAGACTGTGCCTTTGTCTTTCGGTGATACTTTCAAGCTGGTCAGGGCAGGTGAAACCTCAGGATCTATTCAAGACCTGAAACGTCCTGGTTACATATGTATATAAACTATATACGTATACATATATCATGAATAGGGAACAGAGACGTGTGTCTGTAAACAGACTATGGTGCTCCGCAAGTTCGACTGATTAGTCATTAGTGGAGTATATCAGTGGCGTCCGTAAAGCGAGCATCAGATTTTTGCCAAGACCAAACACTCAGCCAACAGCTGGAGACTCAGTTGCTGTGGCAGTAGAGACGCACGTCTCCGTTGCCTATTCGGGGAACGTGGGTTACGTACATAACAGGACGTTCCCCTTCATATGGGAACTCCAACATGCGTCTGTAAACAGATTACGGGAGACTTAATGAAAAACGCCACAGCAGCTAAGCCCGTCATGTGAAGTTTGCCATGCATCCCCAAGAGCGCAACCTTCCAACGTCCCCTAGGCCCTTTAATTACCATTACATGGGAATAATTTGAAATTTTAGATCGGGGGGTCGTAATGTGCTTTTACCTAGCTAATATAGACTAGAGATTTTAGGAATACGACAGTACGTTGGGAAAGCGTGGCAGTCCCCGAAGGGGGAGGACGCTGCGGAGGCCACCTGCTACCCAAGAGGGGAGACTTGATGGCAATAAGAACATATGGACTAGCCCTATGGAGGGGGAGTGCTACATATGATAAGCCGTGGCTGAAATAAGCATATGGGATCACCATAGGGGACCGCGCATAGCTGGCACCGAACCTCAGCATGAGGGTAGACCAATACCAGACCAATATCACAATATCACACAAGTGGCGTTCATGGACCACCAGTGTGACCATCGTCTTCCCCAGGGCACGGGTGGCCGATTTGGTGGTCATGAGAGAATAATCGGTTGCCGTGCGGAGTTCGTGCATTAAGCCCGGGGAAGAACCACCCTTCTGCATCTCGGCCAATTTCTCCGCTTGGTAGCGTTGATAGGTGGCCATAGCATGCAGAGCGGAAGCAGCCTGGCCCGCCGCAGTGTAAGCTCTGGCCGTGAGAGACTCAGACATCCTACACGATTTGGACGGGAGTTTAGGTGGACCTCTCCAGGTGGAGGCGCCTTGCGCACGAGGTCCGGACAGAAAAAGGTGTCCTCCATGCCTGCGTGAGCTCACAAAGTACCTCCGGGAAGAAGGGGACGGGGGGCTTGGAAGGCTTCACCTTCTTCTTGGCCCCCACATAACACCCATTTAAGCGGTTCGGCCACGGAGCTGAGGGACAAGCCATCTCCAGTCCTACTACCGAAGCAACCCGGAATAACACGGCTAACATGTCCAATTCTAAATCTGGAACCTCGCTGACAACCACAGAGGGTGGCAGTGGGTTCGGGTCGTCATCGGAGCATGTTAACCTGCCCTCCGATGCAGCGATGGACATCTGGTCCCCGGTGTTATCTAATGAGAGCATGGCCAACCCGGAGGATGGACGGGCGCCCTCACTTGAAACTCGGACAGAGCGCACTGACGAGGAGTGAGGTGAGGGGAGTGAGAGGGGAGTGAGGAGTCAGCAGGCCTGAAGGCGACGGATTAGCCCCCACTGTAATCCTCAGGGCTGCCCGTGTGCTAACCGACTTGCAGGGAGCAACAGGGGTGGCGCACCCTAATGCTAGAGTATGCCGCGACCTCAGCTGCGCAAAAGTCAAGCCCTCGCAGTGAGGGAAAGAACTGTCCGTAGGCACCGCCTCCACATGCTGGACCCCCAGACATTTGATGCAATACTCGTGCCTGTCATCCGGGGCTAGGAAACCACCACATCCAGAAACGCACGGCCGGAACGACATCTTTAAAAAGACGCACTGCTCGGCCGTTTTGCTCTCTTAGGGGATCTGCTCTTTTAGAGAAAACTGCTCTTTTTTTAGACACCAGTGAAACGCCCAGAGGACGGGACAGGAGCCCAGTTCGACTGCCGCTGTCGCATCTTCGCTGCACTTGTGATAAAGCTGGTTTCGTTGCGAAATCAGGATGCAGATCAGGAGCTCTTCAGTCTCAGTGTGAGGTCTGAAGCAAAGAATCTGATGCTCCCTCCGTGGACGCCACTGATATACTCCACTAATGACTAATCAGTTGCACCTGCGGAGCCGAGCTCTGCCAACTCATTTGGCATTCATTGGCCCTTTTTCTTTCTCTTCAGAGTGATTGGTCGTCTAGCGATCTCCCGTAGTCTGTTTACAGACGTACGTTGGAGTTCCCATATGAAGGGGAACAAGATTTCAACTAAAAGCTGCCCGTTTACTATGTCTCCACCTTAAGCCACTGCCCCCTCCTAAAACACATAATAGACAGGATGACTCTGTCTCAAATCAAACATATAGACTGCAGACTGCAGACTTGTTTTGGACTTGCAGACTATAAGACTTCTTGAAAATGCTGTGTGACTGCAGAACAACCAACACATCCCAATAAAGATCTTCTGCTTTGAAACGAGTCTCCTGGACTGGGTTCTCATTTTTCCAACAGTAGTTACAGGTTAAAAATAACAACACCGGTTCATATTATAAATACACCGATATATAAAATCTATATATATAAATCTGACTGGTGCTCAAAACAAAGGTACAATTAAATAAAAGTCAACTAAGGTTTACTAAACTAATTAAAAACAAAAAAGATTTAAACATTTACATGCTGAAAGTATCATTTTTTTTAAATATAAAAAAATAACAATTTAATAAATTCAAGTTAACTAAATGCAAAAATAGTAGAAATTATCATGCGCAAATAAATAACCAACATCCACTCTCCAAATTTCTCCATTTTAAAAAGACAATGTGTAATAATGACTGTTACAATGTGTACTCCTAATTTAAATACCAAGACATTTCCAATGTAATTTACAAAGCACCCTGCAAGAGAAGATAAAAGTGCAGGTACTGTGGCAGTTTCAGAAGATGAAACGGCTCAAATAGAAGGAAGAAGAGAACAGATGTCCATGTGGCTGGAGAGCAGAAAACAGCCCTGGACACAGTTTGTTAAAGCTCCTGAAATGGCCTGAACCATTGTTTCCCTCTCAGCACACAACAGCCCAAACACCTGGCACAGGTCTCGCTGGTCTACATCAAAAACCCCACTGCAAACACCTGAAAACCACCAAGAGTCTCCTCAACAGGCACAGCATCCTCTCTGCTGCACGTCTGCTTCACCCTGAGCTGAATTACTGAAGCTACGGTCAAATCAAAGAACTCAATCCTGCCTGCTGCCCTGGGTATTGAACAACTTTAACCACAGCACTGTGGGCCAAATGTACATTCGGGAGGAGTGTGGCAAAGCTATTGCTGCCCAGTTGAGCGGACGTGTAGTAGGGTTATTAGAGTTCATTATAACGAAAGACACTAAACTAAAATAATTGTTATGTATAAATACAACCTGGGGGAAAATATATTCATTCATTTTCCTTAGGCTTGGTCCCTTATTTATCAGGGGTCACCACAGAGGAATGAACCGCCAACTATTCCAGCATATGTTTTGTTTATGCCCTTCCAGCCGCAACCCAGTACTGGGAAACACCCATACACTCTCACATTCACACGAGCACTCATTCACTACGGTCAGTTTAGTTCACCCAATTCACTTATAGAGCATGTCTTTGGACTGTGGAGGAAACCAGAGCGGAGAAATATATACAGAGAGAAAAAAGTGAAAGTTAATAAAAAACTAATACCTATAAAACCACTAAAATATTAAAATTAAAATAGAAAAAAGATATAATAAAAAAAACTTAATTTATTTTCATTTGAACCCCAAATATCTCAAACTGAATAAAAACTATAGACATATTTAAAAACTTGATGAAAGCTTGTATTACAACATTCAGCTTAAAACTGAAACAAACAAATTGAATAAATGCAACAAACATAAAAGCGACATAAAAAGAAACTATTGTAAATTAAATATGAATAAAACTTTCACATTAAACAGTAATACTACAACTAAGACTAAAATGTCACTATAGTGACATTTTAATTGTAGTTAATTTTATGCGCTTTTTTATCAGTTTTCTTTTTAAATATTATTCATTCATTCATTTTCCTTTGGCTTAGTCCCTTTATTTATCAGGGGTCGCCACAGCGGAATGAACCACCAACTTATCCAGCATATGTTTTACACAGCGAATGCCCTTCCAGCTGCAACCCAGTACTGGGAAACATCCATAGACACACTCATTCACACACATACACTATGGCCAAATTAGTTTATTCAATTCACCTATACCGCATGTCTTTGGACTGTGGTGGAAACTGGAGCACCCGGAGGAAACCCACGCCAACACGGGGAGAACATGCAAACTCCACACAGAAATGTGAACTGACCCAGCCGGGACTCGAACCAGTGACCTTTTTGCTGTGAGGCGACATTGCTAACCACTGAGCTACCATGTTGCCCTTTTTAAATATTATATTTAAGTTTAATTTACATCTTTTTAAAAAGATTTTCAAGTTTAGTTTCACATTTTTTCCAGTCAGTAAATTTAGCTCTTCAGAACTGTTTTAAATCTAACATTTACATTTTATGTCAGATTTATTCCAGGTAACAAAATGGTTTACCTTAAGTTAACGCTTCGCTCTTTAATAAGTATTTTAACAATATCTAAAAGAATCTTTTATTTCCGTGCTTGTACAGTATACAATTCCAAACTCATATACAGTACTGCAAGAGTCGTGTGATGAATGAACAAGAAAAAAAGCTTAGAGGGAAAATTCCACTAGTCATCATTTACTCAGCCTCGCATCACTCCAAACCCTTGCGACTTTCCATCTTCCCTCTTTTTTTATGCTGTCACGTGGCTCGAGAATGACATAGGGGGTCAGCAGATGATGACATAAGATTAATTTCTGCCTTGAAATAAGACCAAAAAACTTGGAGCGGAAAGCAGCATCAGCTGCTATAGGAGTGCAGTATAGTGAGGACGGGTGCATTAGTTTTGACAGCGTACAGAAGATGGAGGAGAGAAAGCCAGCATTAGCTGAGACAGGAGCATTGGCAAACTCCTGATGATGAAAGAGGCTGAACTGCAGCGGCTGCTTCCCCAGCGGGAGTTACAGCGCCGGTATTAGGGTGTGAACCCAACCAGCTACAGCTTCCAGAATTACAGCCAGTCAAGCAAAAAAAACCTCGGTCTGGGGTTTCACAAGATCCCAATCTCAATTTGGCTAAATTGGCGAGGCTCTGGATAGACGACTGTATATATACACCCTGAGGATGCATTGCAATGATCTGATAAACAGGAGCAGGTTCTCCTGAATGGAACGTTTGATGGTGGGATTATAAACAGACTTCATTTCAACACAAATACTCAAATCAAGGATAAAAGCACACTAGAAATCACCTGCTTCCCTGTCAAATGACAAAAAAAAACACACAGAACAATACACACGCATCCCAAACTGTAACAAGAGAACCATTTTTTCATGAACCATCCCATGCCTAGTAAATAATGAGTAAATGTTTCATTTTGGGGTGAACTAACCCTTTGGATCATGCACTTTCGATAAAAGCCTAAAATTTGACCCTAGAACTGCTTGAACAAAACTGAACCTGAAATGAATTATAGAAACGTCTCACCCGATTAACAAAGTCCTGGTGTCCAGGGTAGTAGGTGGTGACGATGGAGAAAATGTACCAATCATACTCCTCCATTATGTTCAGCATAACAGAGGCCTGCTGCTCGATAGAGGGACCAAACTGGAAGAACATGGAATGGTCATCCTGCAGGAAACAAAGACAAATACATGCATGAGATCAAAAGAATCACATTATAAGAAGACTATAACTAAATGTATAAATAGTTATACACAATACGTGGCCTGGGTGGGAAAAATGTTAGTAGTAAATAATTTAAAAAGTTAGTAAATAATGATTTAATCTATGATATGATTGGATCTTATATAAGGGTTCCCACACTTTCATGAACAGCAGATTCAAGGACTTTCAAGCACCATTCATTTTAAATCAAGCACCTTTGTAATTCAAACCCCAGCATATGTAGCGCCATGAAAGTCAATACTGTACTTAACATTTCACTTAGACTTAATATTGAGTAATTTTCAAACATTTTCAATAAAGAACATCATGTTCAAAGAACCTAAATACAGTTAGTTGAATTCAATACT
This sequence comes from Danio choprae, assembly GCA_903798125.1. Classification (NCBI taxonomy): domain Eukaryota; kingdom Metazoa; phylum Chordata; class Actinopteri; order Cypriniformes; family Danionidae; genus Danio; species Danio choprae. Next base: position 1,638,531 of record CAIGQW010054073.1, on the reverse strand, counting down.
GGTAATATTCAAATGCAGACAATTCTGAAATATTAATTAAATGTGCATTATTTGTCAGTGTTGTTGTACAAGATTTAAATTTCTGATTTTTCATTTAAGATTTTCATTTTTTTTGTTGTTTTTGACAATCGAGTACAATTCTTGAAATCAAACCATAAACAAATTTAATTGAAGCACTTTCAAGGACCTATGTTTGTTTTTAAGTACTTTCCAGGCCTTAAATCCATATGTCTGAAATGCAAGTACTATCAAGAAGCGTGGGAAGCCTGTTATATGCAGTGGTTAATAATTGATGGCTTGTTATATGATTAAAAAAATTAAACAACCAAAAACTCGCCCCAAGAAAATCCCTGAGAATGAAATGACTTAAGAAAAAGTTTGATATTTACAAAAAATGGTCAATGTTTGGGACTGACAATGGTCAACACTTGACCGAAACGTTTGCCTTTTTTCAGTAAACTGCTTGTCACTTAATCTCACTGGTGTCCTTTCGTTGTTTGAGAGTGTGCTGATTTTTCCTCAGTCATTTCATTCTTTTGTTAAATGACTGGCAAGAATTCTTTGAGCTATAACTGACGACAATGCAAAAACAAAAGCCTCAAATTGTTAAGACAACTTCATTTTTATCCTTGACCACCTATTGACCTGAAACCCATTGAAAGTCTTGAGACTGAAAGTCTGCTGCAGCAGATAATGATTGTCATCAGGGTCAAATAGTGGAGGAGCTCCCATTATCAACGCACGTTCAAAAATAAATGCTTTTATATGGGAATAAACTGTGTGACATGGCATAAGGTTGTCAAAGCCATGTCAAATGCATATGGTCTATGCATATACAGTATTTATTACATTTATAAATGAATTAAAATGACAAAATGCCCCACAAAACAAAACAGAACAAAACAGAATAAATTGCCCCCCAAATTTAAGATAAGGTGCAAAAATTCCCCTGCACAATTATATCAAATTATTATGGATGTTAAAGGGATATGAGAAAGTGAAATGTGAAAATGAATTAGGAATGTCAATTGGCACCATTACATTTAGATCTGTTTTGCATCAGAATTTTTATGCTTTTTTCCATCAGCACTCAAAACACCGTTTTCATGAGTGTGTGCTCCCACTGACTCATGAATAGTCTTATCATAAACAACAAAGAGCAGATATGATGCAAGTAAGAGATTTATGTTGCAGTTTCAGCAATTATAGAAATAAGTTTGAAAAACAGGTGCTAGACTGAAACCATAGATTTTGTTGCCAGATTATGATGTGCCATGTCTTGAAACACAGAAATATTTTACATGCAGTCTTTTATTCAACATTGATAATCATTTTCATAACAACAAGAGTAATATTTGCTAAGTAATGAAAGTAAAAAATAATGTTTTTGTCATAATATTTAGGTTTGGGGGGGTCTGACCCCCCTAATTAACGTTTGATCCCCCCTGAAGGACATCAAAACAAGATGTATGAGGGGGTCTGCCCTTTAATAGTTATGAAATAGTTTGCTCTGATCGGTATCTTAAATAATATTAATAATTAAAATAATAGATAACTTCAATTTACATTTGACCACCCCTATAATGGTTCATACCATTGTGAATGCATGTTTGAGCCAAAAATATTAATTCATCGGTTTGAAACCGGCAAATCTAGAGCACCGACAGGCAGTGTAAGTGTTTACAAAACATGCTTCTTTAAAAAAGGTGTTTGTAGGTGTCTGTAAAACTAGATGCACAGTTTGTATTTTATTATACACTGGCTCGCACATGGAAGTTAAACAGTAAAATAAAAAATACGTGCAGTCTTTCATGGTCATCCATTAATAGGTGCAGGAAACCAAACCTGTCACCATTTATTTAATATCCCAAATATCATTGAGAACCATTCAATATCACTTAAAACATTAAAACATAACAATTTTGATTGTTAAATTAGATGTAATTGAATTAAATATATAAATTTGGTTCACTGAGGTATATTACCAAACATAACCGAAAAACTTGACCCTTCTGATCGTCGATGTACAATTTGCACCCTGGAAACACCCATACACTCTCACATTCACACACAGTCATACACTAAAGCCAATTTAGTTTATTCAGTTCACCTATAGCGCATGTCTTTGAACTGTGGAGGAAACCAGAGCACCAGGAGGAAACCCACGTGAACACGGGGAGAACATGCAAACTCCACACAGAAATGCCAACTGGCCCAGCCGGGACTCGAACCAGCGACCTTCTTGCTGTGAGTGCTAACCACTGAGCCACCGTGCCACCCAATTTCTAAACAAGCAAAAAATATGGTTTTGTTTCAAGAAATAATATCCAAAAATTTAGTGAGTTTTTCCTTAAAACAAGCAAAATAATCTGCTAATGGGGTAAGCTAAATGATCTTGTTTATAATAATATTTTTTGCTTACCCCATTGGCAGATTATTATATAACACTTCTAGATTTAAGAACTAGAAACAAGACAAAAATCTAAGTAAGAAAAGTGTCATGTGACTTTATAGACAATATATATATATATA